>JABUQX010040756.1:10000-92500 GCA_015478945.1 Trachelipus rathkii
CTAGATAGTTCCCCTCTCATGAATTAGCAATACCGTGAGGTGGGAACTTTTATATATATATATATTATATAATATATATATATAAATATAGATATATCTTAAACAGATCAACATTATATATATATTATAATATTATATAATATAATAATTATATATATATATTATATATATATAATATAATATATATATATATATATATATATATAATATATATATATATATATATATATATATAATATATATATATATATAGTATATATAAATTTATATATATGTATATATTATATTAAAGTATATGATATATAATATAAAGGTTGAACTTCGCCGGGTGGTGAACATTCTGCACTAGACGAATGTTTTTGGTACTTTCTAGAACCATTTTAGCGATTTGTGCGTTTTTGACGCCGCTTGAGGGGTTTTCAAGGCCAGAGAACTCGTTTCCGAAGTCGGCGACGCGTTTCGACCAAGTCATGTCAGCAGCTGACTTTGTTAATGCCCCCAACCGCGGAGGAGTTTGGTTCAATGACGATGGCGCTTCTCCAAGGGTAACGACGCGTTTCTGAGGTCGGTGAGTCCGTTTTTGGAGACTCTGGAGCTTGTGAACGACAGGAAATCCAAGTCCATATCGGCAGTTGGCTTGGAAATTTTTTTTCATCACACCGTTAGATTTTGACACTTGGTGTGTCAAAGTGCAGGTTTCTAAGGTCGCTGAGACAATTTTTGAGGTCAGAATGACCGTTTTTTGAGTTTTTAGGAGGGTTAGGAACAAGTCTTATAAGCCACACTTTCCCCTCAATTTAGGGGAGTTCTAGTTAGCATATTCCCACCAAACGTGCTACCCCAATAGGTGCTGACGTCAGCTAACATGAGCCGAGGTTTCAAACCTCTATGCCACATGTAAGGGGGGGGGGGTGTTAAACCATACCAAGTAGTAAATGGCCGTAGATAGATGAAAGATAAATAGCCGACAGGACTCGGAGGATGAATCGGTATTAGAGAAGAGGACGGAGCCTGAGTTGACTTATGTGCCCGAGCACTGAGACGGAGCCAGAAGAAAAGCACAGAGTGCGTAGAGGGGAAGATGAGGAAGGATGGAGAAGAAGGAATAAGAAAAAGTCTCGGGCCGGAGCAAATGAGCTATTGCCGGAGCCTTAGCCGGAGCCGGTGCTTGAGCCGGTGCTTGAGCCGGTGCGGTGCTGAGTTAGCAAACATACGCTTAAAAACACAATATTGGTGTCAATGTATATGTTAACGTACCAGTAAAACTCGAATTTGATAGTTTCTGAACTCTCAGGAGTATCTGTGAACCCTCTGAAGAGTGTCCCAGACGAAAAAAGAAAAAATGCATGGAATGCATGGTAGAAAAATGAAGGAAAGATGACGAGGGATGATTCCAGAGGAATCAGAAACGGGAAAGTCCCCATATGAGATGGGACCGAACCCCAAAAATGGGGATTTACCTTTAAAATTAAAAATTAATGGTCTATTCAACAATTGATTACATAGATGATCACTATAACAACCAAGTGTTGTACAAAATTTGAAACTTATCACAACGAGCTTATTAATTATACGGCCAATATTAATTGATAATTTCTTAGATAGTCACTATAGCAACTAAATGTTGCACAAAATTTGAAACTCATTGCAACGAACTTATTAATTATATGGTTACTCTCTAACTATTAGCCGCTCAACCAAGATCTTTCTTAATACATTATGATCATAATCATGTAGTCTTACCATTACCTAACAAAAGGACCTTAAACACACCATAACTATTAATAAGTTATCTATCATATAAAATAAGTCAATAAAATAACTATAATAAGGACTAGAAAGTAGCCTAAAATATAATTCGTATCTAATGTACCGATATGTCGTACTGCTGTGCTCAGAGATAGATCTCTAACCCCTTATACTACTACTATATATATATATATATAATAAATATAATATTATATATATATATATATATAATATATATATATAAATATATATATTATATATATAATAAATTAAGGATGTAATAAAAAATATAAATAGCTCAATAAACGTATAGTAAAAATATATTTTCAAAAATTTTAATTGTATTATACACGATAATTAATTAATTATAGTCAATGATTTTAAGTAACTTTATAATATCATTTATATATAGATATATCCGTTTTCAAAAGATACTATTAACTATATAAGTAACTATATTGTACTGTATACACTAATAAAATTCTATAGATATTATATATAACTAACTTAATACTAATAATTAAAACTATTAGTTAATATTAAACTGAATTGCACATAAGTATATACTTTCATATATAATATTATTACAGATTATATAATTACTAGTTAAATATATATAATATAGTAATTAACTTAGCATCTAATCATAGTTTCATTAATATAAGTGATATATATATATAATTATTATTAAATACTCAATAACAAACTAATAATTTACTAATATAAATTTTGTTGGTATATAATTACTAATATGTATAATATTATATTAATAATATTATATAATTAAAATTGATAATAAATTCATAATTAATATATAAATTAATAATATTATTAATTAATATAGTATATAATATATATATATATAATAAATATATATATATATATATATATATAATACTACACTAATATTAATAGTTATGTGCTAATATAATATATATAAAAGTGTATATTCTTTGTAATATTTACTTTATATCCAATTGTTCAGGTACTTGAGTTTTCTATTATCATGTTAAGACAATGATTTATTATTTGTTTATTATTGTGAGACTTTTGAGTTGACGTGTAGGATAATATTTTTTACACGTATTTTATTTGGCTATAATTCATCTTTCTAAATTCATACGTATTCTTCATTCTTAAATCTTGTACAGTTATTCTCTTAAATGTCTTTATACTTAACATTTATTAGTGTCTTATCTTTTATAGCCTTGAAATGTCATACACGGAGATATCTTATTCATATCTACCGTCGTGCGTCCCTGTAAATATCTAAAAAATAAGTTCATAGTTCTGGTTTTTCTTTTCATTCTCACTTTATATAGATATCTATATATATCATATATATATATCATAATATATTATCTATCTACTCATATAATAATCTATACTCTCTACTCTACATATCGTATATATATCTATACTCATATTATCTACTCTTACATATATATCTATCTTCTCTACCTTAAGTTTGGTCTACGTTCCTAATATCATATTAACTTAATATATTAAATGAGCTACAAATAAAATATATAGAATATATCTTTATATAATAACTGAGCTTTAATATTATAGAATGAATACACGAGTGTGAGGATGAGAAGTTAGTGAGAATATTAAAATATCAATAATAAATAATATTTTATATTACTCACAATATCATACATTATTTAACGTATCCATCTATATATATATATAATCTATATAATACATATATATATAATACTGAAAGTTTATAATTAAATAAATTATTAAATACTTTAGTATAATATATATATATTAATATAATAGTAAATTGTATAAATCTAAAAGCCATCAAATAATTCATATATATATAAAAATTATATCTCAAAAATAAATATTTAATGAATATTTATTTTAGATATATATAAGCTATATGATTATAATCATGTATATACAAATTAGACAATTATCTTAGAGTAGCTGATTAGGTTATTACCATAATACAATGTTTCTTTATATTATATAATAATATATATATATATATATATATAGCACATCTACTATTACTATATATATCCTACTTGTAGATTACGAGAAAGTACCTGGTCGTTATCAAGTAGTTAAGCAAAATCAAGTCAGTAATTTATAGGGTTATATAATCAATTTCACATAAGCTTAAACACACCCGAGTAATGTAACTTATGATAAACTAAATCGCCTTAGTATAATAATACACAGAGATTAGATTAGGTGAATCATCAACACAACTTTACAATATCATCAAAAAGAGATTTCAAAAACCACACACATAGAGAGTATACATAAGCACAAATACACACAATACGATCACAGGATAAAACAACAATAAAAAGCCAGGTGGTGTGACCAATCACTAATAAAATGCGTGAGAAGTTCCAAGATTCGTCCAGAAGATAAAATGAAGCAACCGCATATTAAATACACATCAGCTATTAAGGAAATAATAGAGCGAGAACAGAGCAATTATTGACTTGAGAATAATACTTCTAACATCATTTGAACAAGAGAGAAAGAAGCACAGGATATTTCGACCAAAAGTCTGCGTACCTGCACACACGGTATTGATTTGTCTCATAGCACACCCTAGTGACAATGAGAGTGCTAAGCAAATCAGTATATACAAAACTATTAAACCTCTCAGATATAATAGTTGCTTTAGTATTTCATAAAAAAATTAAAGCAAAAAGTAGCACTGTTGTACGCTAAATATACGTGAATGGGAACAGATAGATATACGAGCTGAATATATATGTATTACTAAGATAATCTTATCTCACATCCACAGTAAATGGTATCTTTAAGCACTATGTTCCCTTCTCTAAGATTCCAAACATACATGGAAAATGTAAAAGAAATTATAGTAAAGTAGATTATCTAAAGTTCTTAACTAGTAAATAACAATCTACCACTGCTTCCCTCTGGTGGAGGGTGCATTCAAATTGATCACTTGTGAGGGGAGTACAGGAAATACATTACCAGACAATTACTAAACTTATGGTCAATCCATAAGTTGCTGTAAATATATATATATATATATATATAATTAATATTATATATATATATATATATAATTAATATATATATATATATATATATATATATATTAATATTAAATAATTATTAATATATATTATTATTATATATATTATAATTATATATAAATAATTAATTAGTATATTATATATAATATATATATATATATATATTATATATTATATTATATATATATATATATATATAATATATATATAATATATTAATATATAATATATATTAAATCATATATATATAGATATATTAATAATAATATTAATAAATATATATTAAATATATTATATATATATATTAATAATATAATAATATATATAAATATATTTATAAATATATATATAATAATATAATTAATATCATATCATATATATTAATAATAATATATATATATAATATTAATATATATAATAAATATTATATACTATAATATTATATTTAAGATATATAATAATGGATAATAAAGATCTACCAGGTTCGACCTACTACTAATATAGAGTAATAATACATCTTCACAGAGAAAATATCTCCCTTATTGACCACTCAATAAATAATTTTATATACTTCACACCAGCTTATACATACTAATTTATAGCACGGTATCAGGGAGGTACCTATATATAATATATAATTATATATAGAATTAAAAAGTTCCAATAAAAAAAAAACTAAAACGGGCAATGACAAACATAGCAAATATAATATATACTATTATTCCTTGATACCTAGAATAAATGACAACTACACACCAATATTTATTATAATGGAGTAAATAGATAGTAAAGTAAAAAAAACCAAAACATATGTAATAACAGTTATATTGATATGTTGGTCTTAAGTTAATAATATATATATAAATATATAAGTATATATATATATATATATATATATACTAGTAATTATATCAAACAATAATATACATTAATGTGTTTAAATAGTATCAATATAGTTTTATATAATGAATAGCAATACTAATGTATATAATATATATATATATATATATATGATAATTAATATTAATAATATATATATTAATATTACACATTATAATATATTAATACACTATTATATATATATAAATAACTATATATATATAATATATAGTTAATATATATTATATATAATTTATATATATATATATTATAATAATCATATTATAATATATATATATATATATACTATATAATATTTATATATACTATACTTAATATTATATATATATATTGTTATAATATACTATATATATATATATAATGATATTATATATACTATATATATATATATATTATATAAAATATATATATATATATATATATAATATATAATATACTAACTTATGGGTAGATAATACTAGATTAAGGGTATAGGGATAGTTTAAGAATATATATCTATATATATAATATATTATAATAATATATATATATATAATACCGGTATTATATATATATTATATTATAATATATATTAACGTTAAATATTATATTATAATTATATATATAATATTATATATATATATAGTATATATTATATCTAATATTAATATTATATATCTATATATTATATATATTATTAACATAATAATATATATTAATATTAATAATATATTATATATATATATTAATATATCTAAATAATATAATATATATTGTATATATAATAAATATATTATAATATATATATTATCATATAAATTAATATAATATATATAATATAGTATAATAATATATATATAAAATAATATATTAATATATATATATATATATATATATATTGAATATATATATATATACTTATTAATATATATATATAATAGGTTTGTTTATGTATATATATATTAATTTATTATTATATATATATATTATATTAATATATATCTATATATATAATATATATATATACTATATATTAGTATATTAATTATAATATATATTATATATATTAATATATATATATATTATAATATATATTATATATATCATATAATATATTATATATAATTAAATAATATATATATATAAATATATATATATTTAATATATATATATATATATATATTATATAATATTAATATTATATTATATTTAAAAGTTGTATGTATATATATATAGATTATACTAACGGAGTCAAATACGCCACTGTATAATAATATATATATATATAATTATATAGTATAAAATACTTAGGGTTGGGGATGTAGAGGTTAATATATATATATATAGTATATATATATATTATAGTATCTTATATATTATAGATATTATATATATATATGAATAAGTTTATATGATATGATACATATATATATAAATATATAATAATATATATATATAATATATATATATATATATATATATATATTATATAATATATGTATTTATATAGTATATAATTATATATATATATTAGTATATATAGGTTATACTATAGTAATATATATATATATTATATTATAATATATATAATATATAATATATATATATATAATATTATATATAGATAATATTACTTATAATTATATCAATTAATATAATATATAATATATATATATAATATAATATATAAATATTATATATATATTAAATTTAAATATATAAAATATCTATATATAATATTATTATTATATATTATATAATTATATAAAGTATATATATAATATATATATATATAATTAAATATATATATATATATAAAATATATAATATACTATATATAAGATATATTATATATATATATATATAAATATATTTTATAATAAAGATCGAACAGGTTATAATATATATATATATAGTATATAAGTATAAATATAGTTAATATAGATATCAATAGTATATATATATATATATATAGTATTGTATAATATAGTAATATATATATATTATTATAAGATATATATAATACTAATATAATATATATATAGAGATAATAATAATAATAGATCCTACATATTATATATATATAATATATTTATTATATATAAGTATATATTCTAATAATATAATATAATAATATTCATCCTATAGGTTAGGTGACTACTAAGTAGATATTGGGCTTAATGTAGTATTGATTAAGATTATATATCAATAGATATGTATTATATAGATAGTATTAGATATATATTATATATATATATTAGTATTATATTTTACGCCGTAACGATCTATATGCTTGCATATATATATATATAATATACTATATTATATATGATATATATATATATATTAATTGATATATAATATATTTATTATAATATAAGTATATATATATACGTATATATAATATATAGTATAATATAATATAATATATATGTTATATGGTTATTTATATTAGTGCTATATAGGTTAGTATATTAATCGTATAGTATATATTATAAGTATATAGTATTAATATTTATATATATATAATATAATTATATATATATTAATATAGTAGATATTATATATGATAATAATATATATATTAAGTAATATGATATATATAATATATATCATTGATTATATTATTATATATATATAGTATATATTAATTATATATTAAATATATATTATATTAATTGAATATATATATTATATATGATATTATAATATATATATATAATATGATTAAATATATTACATTAATATATATATATATATATAATATATATGTACTTAATATAGTGGTGATATTATATATATTATAATTATATTATATAGTATAATATACAAATGAAATACAAAAAAGGCATTATCAAATTCAACCTTTCTTGCATAGTAATTTATAAACAAAATTTAATTATATTATTATTATATATTATTATCTAATTTATATATATATATTAAGTCTTTTTATATATATTTATTTAATTAATTAATTATTATCATAATTATTAATTTATATTACTTATATATTTAACTTTATTCATTGTTTAATATAATTATGCCTCGTCAGTATTATTAATATATTATTAATTATTATTGATTCTTTTCTTCATATACGTTACGGAAGTGAGAGACTTCTACACCAAATATTTAGATTCCCATTAGCGATAAATTCGTCAAATTAATTAATGTATCATAAGTATGTAATAATTACTTCTATATGATCAGGTTTCTAACTCGATATATCTTATATATCACTACGATTGAGAGAGACTCTCATAATATAATAATATATATATTTGAATAACACTGTTCATTTACAGCATTACTATTCATTGTGGTAGTAAAACTTTACTCACAACCTCTTATAACATATTAAATATATTATATATATTAATATATATATATAATAAATCAGCTAATATATATTATATATATATCACCTATATATATAATATCAATATATATTAATATATATCTATCATATATATATATATTAATATATATTTATAATTAATATTATATATATATTATATATTAATATACCTATATATATATAATATATATATATATAATATATATCGAATATATTATCCTACTTAATATATATATATATATATATATAAATATATATATAATATATATTAATATATATATACTATATAATATTTCATATATATATAACTATATATATTATAATTATATTATATATTTAATTACGATATATTAATCATATATATATATGTATATATATATATATATATTATATATATATATTATATTAACTATAGTATATATATATAATTATATATATATATATTAGAGTATATTATATAATATATATATATTATATATTATTAATATATATATTTATATCATATATATTATATATATATTTTATATATATTTATATATCGTATATATATATATATATGATATATATATATATAGTATATATATATACTATATATATTATATATATATATATTATATATATATATATAAATATATATATTATATATAATCTATATATATTAATATATATATTAGTATATATATAATATATTAAGTTTATTTATAATTATAATGAATATAATATTAAATATACGAATATAATTATATATAGATATAGTATATTATATATATATATATAATTTATGTTATAATATATATATAATTAATATATAATAACTATATATTATATATATATATATATATAATATTAATTTATAATATATTTTATATATATTTATAGTAATATATTAATATATAATATATTATAATATATATATATATATTATAATATATAGTATATATTTATAATATATTATCATTATTATTATTAATAATTATTATTATTATTATATAATAGATATGCTGTTTACTTCAAAAATACTGAAATACTATTTTCTTGAATTATCGTAAAATTTATATATATGTATAAATTATTATTATTACGGAGTTAATTATTATTAATTAAAGTTATTATTGTCTATCTATTAATTAATGTATATTATATATCCTTTATTTTATTATATTATATAATATTATATTTATATTGATTATTTATTTATTATTAATATATTATTATTAAATTATTATTATTATTAATATGATAATTAATTATTAATCTATTTATTATATTATTAATTATTAATATTTTTTGAAAATTGTTAGTAATAATATTGACAATAATTATTATAATGTATTTATTCTTTTAATTTAATGATATTTATGAATTATTATTATCGTTTAAATTATTATTATATTAATTAAACATTATTTATTTATATTTATATATTAATTATTTAATTATTATTATATTATATATATATATTAATATTATTATATTAATTATATTATTATTTTATAGAGTATTATTTCATTATAACGATTTAATTAAGTTAAATTTAATTTTTGCCGATTAATTAATGAATAAATCGAGTCTAATGAGGAGATTTATCTGCTATCTACAATCAGCGGAATTCAGAAAACACTGGACTCCGCGGTCTACATGAGTTAAAAGTAAGAGTCGCTCATCGCGTCATATCGCGACCTAGAGGGCGTATGCGTAATAACTTTAATCAACTGATCCAAACAGTAACGGATAAGACATTAAGTACTCGATATATATCAAAGAACCTATAACATATTTTTCGCACACACTCAAAGTAACACAATGGGCATTATGCTAGAAATAATAAGAGAGTTAATTGACCCTAAACGCGAGCGATATAGCGTGGGCCTTATCGATATATATAAAATAATCTATGACAACTGAACTATATTTATACTATTATATTAAATATACTATTATTTCATTATTATTTTTAATTGCAATTAATTATTTATATTATATAAATTATTATTAATTATTATTTCATATATATTATTAATTATTATTATATTAATTAATTTAATTATATTATTATTATTAATTATATTATTATTATTATTATTATTTATTAATTATATTATTATCATTTATCAACTATTAATTATTATTATTATTATATATAATATTATTATATTATTTATATATCTAATTATATTTATATATTATAATTATTTATTATCTATTATTATTATTAATTATTTATATGATTGATATTTAATATTATTATTATTATATTATTATATATTATTTAAATTTATTAATTAATTATTATTATTATTAATTATTAATATTATTATTTAAATAATTATAATGAGTTGAAATTCCCATTTATGCGATCTTTGGTATATTAGTTAAATAATTCGAACTCGAGTTGACTGACGACTCAGTTAATCTTAGATTATCAATTATGTCTACAGAATACTACAGATGTAGAATATTATTAGCCATAATTATTGTTATTAGTATATAATTAGTATTATTAATATTATTATATGTGAGTATTATAAAATTTATATTATATATATTATTATTATTATATTTATTAATAATATATTATAATTATTATTATTATTATTATTAGTAATTATTAATTATATTATTATTATATTTAATATTATTATTATTATTAATTTATATTATATATTATATTATATATATATATTATATATTATATTATTATATATTATATATCATTATCTATGTATATATATATTATATATTATATATATATATTTAATTATTAATTTATTAATTATTATTATTATTATTTATTATTATATAATATTATTATTATTAAGTATTAATTATTATTATATAAATTAATTTAATTTATCTTTATTATATATTTGAGTTATATCAAAACTATAAGAAGCTAATCCATATCGGTAATTATTATTATTATTATTATTATTTATATTAATTAATTATTTAATTATTATAATTATTTTATTATTATAATTATTTAATATTATTATTAATATTTATTATTATAATTAAATATATAATATGTAGTTTGATTATCATACCCAATTTCGAGAGAGGAAAGGTAGTGAAGTCACTGAAAACAAAGTATTAGTTGAGCACGAGAGTAGTACCGAAAATTTGTTTTGTGAGAGTGTCACGCTTTATTATCATTAGTAATATCTACTTAATTATTTTTAAGCCGAGATTTGAGAGATTTATTATTAATTGAATTGATTTTTATTAGTAAACACTATTGAGTCTCACTCATTATGAGTGATGAGCTTATGAATTGAGTTTTTTCACTTAAAATATTGAGGCCCAGAGAAACTATTTGAGATTGATTCCATTTGAGAAGTTCTGAGTCTGAAAGTTGAGTGGTCACGAGTATTATTCTGAGTGTATCAATTATTTTAATAGATCTCATTAATTATTAAATCATAGTCTAGCCGAGGGCTCTTGACATTATAGGTCTAACTACACTGTGTGCTTGCACATCTCATTAAGACCCCGAGTCAGTAATGAGGAGTTTATGGTTAATTAGAACACAGATACTTTCTGTTATTTGATCAGCTATACTTTGGTATACTCCACGACAATTGTTAAAAACTGAACGACGCTCTAATTTTCTTAAATTACCATTTTGAAGTTTGTTCTGTGTCACTGAATAAACACATGTCTTGAGGAACTTTATCATTCATAAGAGTGATATCATTGAGTTGAGTTAAATCTATTGATCTATAACTTAATTGGATAATATAAATCTTCAATGTTATTCATATATTATTTAGGATCATGATATGAGCTTATGAGTATATAATTTTTATTTATTTATTTTATTCACTAACAAATTATTAATTATTTATTATTAATATTTATTATATATTTCATTATAGAGTATATAGAATTTATATTGATGAATTTACTTATTAAGTTATTATTATTATTATGTTTTATTTGATTGAGTTGGATTATGGATTTATCTATAACGAGTAGCAGAGATTTTCAAATAATGATTATTGTCGCTGAGATTATTATGTTTTTTATAAGTTTACTTCACTAATATTATATTTATTTTTAATGAGAAAGTCATTATTATTATTATATATACCATTTATTTAGTTGTTTATTTATTTATTATAATAAATACGTTATTAGATTATTATTATTAGTGATATAAAGTGTCTGTAATTCATGACTCACACAGTCATTATTTCTTACTTATCCTTATTCACTAATACATTTATTTATGATGGCGAGGTCATATGAGTTTAGAATTTACTTATTACAATATTATTCTCATTATTATTATTATTACCTATAATATCACTGTATGTACTTTTCTATATATTAATTATGTATATTATTATTTTCTATATATATATATTCAATTATTATTAATTATTAATTGTTATTAATTATTGATCTTATTATTATTATTTTATTATGTAATTCTGATTCAGCTAAAATATTGAGTATTATTGACTTACGATAAGTATTATTCAAATACACTTATATTATTAGTTATTATTATTATTATTCATTCCTACATGTTAATAAGGGGAGAGAGAGAGTCTGAGCGTGAGAGTCGTCCTAAATACACAATGCGAACACACAAAAAAAGATCATGTAAAAATTACGGCCATTCCTGCCAGATTTAGTGATGAAGAAACTAAAAAATAACAGTACAGAAAACTGACAAGTTCAGTGAGCAACTTCGAGTAATTGGAAGTTATTAATTATTAGTATGTATATTTAGAGGATTAAAAATGTAAGTAATCGGATAGCCTTAGTAATGTTGTAGCTTAATATTTATCCATGTATGATAATACTAATCTTGATAGACGGAGTATTCCAGAAGAATTAAATAGCATCAGTTATTAGTCGATTATAGAGATGTGGTATAATATAGGTTAATATATGTGAAAGTTATGATGGAGAAATAAATGTGTAAATAAGAGCTTAATAACTATGAGCTTAGTAGATAGCCGAGAGCTAAATGATAGTATACTATATTGAGCCGAGAGAGCCTTATAAGCCACAGGAGCCGGTGCTAGAGCACCGGTGAGCTTTAGAGCCAGAGGTGATGCGGTGCTAATAAGTTATTAATAAGTCAAAAACTTATAACGCTTAAAAACTATACCTATTAATATTATGGTATGTCAATGTAATATTAGTTAATATACGAGTATATATATATACCAGTATTATAAATCATACTCGAATTTGATAGTTTTCTGTAATTAACTCTCATAGTTATAGAGTATCTTGAAACCTACTCATAGTAAAGAGTGGTCACAAGAAAACGATAATAGAAGAAATAAGAAAAAATCGTAATCACACATGGATATTGACGCATTGGTAAGCAGAATCAACTAGAGTGAGTAGAGTAATTTCAGAGAATTATCAGAACAGATCTAGTATGCTGGAAAATTAACAGTTAAATCGGAGGATAATTATTCCATCCATATTATATATTTATTGAGATAATTGGGAATCATCTATTATTATTATTATTATTATATTATTATTATTATTATTATTAGTAGTATAGTAGTATAGTAGAGTAGTAAGTAGTGAGTTATAGGTGAGAATGAACACTCCCATAAATAATGGGGATTTTCTTATGCAACCGTTCTTTGTTTAAACAATATTGAATAAAAAATTAGTATTCAGTTGGTAGTCATTATTTATAACGTAAATATTACACACGTAATCATATGATACTAATCCGATTAACTAATCATCGCTCAAGTATCTTATGAGCAACCAAAATTGTGGTTGCATTTGTAATACTTGAGCAGAGTAATTTTCAAAAAGAAACTTGAGCAGAACGATCACGGAGCTTATTCCATATAATCACATTGAATTTGAGTGTCGATTCAATAGAGAGATTTTATGGGCCGATGACGTTTGGCCTTGCTAAGTGAATTTTGATAGCCGATACTTTACACCACGTCGTACACAATTTTTTCACAATTATATATTTTTTAAGTATATACACACTTCACATTTCACATATTTAAACGAGAAACGATTAAACTCAACTATTATATTTAATTGCCGTAGATTTTAATCACTTTTTTTAATTTATCATATTCATTTTCGTAGGAAAGTAATGAATAATCATATACATTAAATAAATCAATAATTAATAATAAAATAACTCAGAGCTCACACTAATAAATAAATACCCAATATCTTAATAATTCTTTAATACAACATAATAATAATAATATATTAGGAGCTATATAAATCATACACACACACACATATAATAATAATAATAAACCAATATAAATAAGTTAATAATAATATAAGTATAATAATAATCAAAACCAAATAATAATATTACAATATAAGATAAAATAATCATAATCATTAAAATTAAATAAATATTTAATTAATAAATATAATCAATAATAAATAATCATTAACTATAATAATATATAAAGTATGAAATAAATGAATAACAAAAAAATAAAATTATATAACCTTCAATATAAGACTCTTTTGCCTCAATTACATGAGAATATGTTTACGCAGAGAGTAAAGCCTGCTTCGTAGAACTAGCTAATAAAAAAATTAACTAATAAATGAATATAATATATAATAATACTATATAATCTAATAATAATAATACTTATATACAACTAGATATAATATACTATATGGAATAATAATAAAATGATAATTTTAAATATAAAGAATATCACTAATAATAAAAAATATATTAATAATAATATAAATAATAATAAATAATTATATATATATAAATAATAATATAATAATAAAATAATAATAATATACTATAATAATAATAATAATAATAATATAAATTAATAAATTATATAAATAAATAAATAAAAATAAAAAATAATAGTGAAATAGTATAGTTAAATTATAATAGATAATTAAAAGTAGATAGTAAATTAATAGTTAATACATAATAATATAATAATAATAATAGCCATAATATAAATAATAATATATATATATAAATAAATTAAATTAATATGATAAATAATTAATAATAATAATAATTCATTATTATTATAATATTAAAAACATTATATAATATGATAATCAATAATAATTATCAATAATTTAATTTAAAATATATAATAATTAATAATATTAATAAAATTAAATTTATATAAATAATATATAAATAATAATAATAATATATAATAATAATAATATTAATATATTAAATATATAATAATTAAAATAATTATATAATATTATATAAATAATAAATTATATAATAATAATTCATATAAATTAATAATAAATAATAATAATAATAATAATAAATAATAATATAATAATAATAATACTAATAATAATATAATAATTAATATAATAATATAATAATATAATAAAATTATATAAATAATAACTATAAATTAAGGTAAATAATAAATGGAGAGAAAGAAGATATTCATTACTAATTATCTTATATTATCCCTACTATAATTATTATCAATAATGTAAATGTAATTATAAATTTATCATAAATACAAAAAATATATAAAACAATTTCTCTCTCCATGCTAATTAATTCAGATAGAATAGTAGTTCGTTATAAGTGAGCATGGTCATATATAATTTAAGGTAACATTTTCATAAAATAGCCCTTTAATTTTTATTATTTATTCTAATAGGTCAATATAATATAATATATAATATATAATAGTATTATATATATATATATCAGTATATATATCATTAATATATATATATATATATATATTAATTATATATATATATATATATATATAAATATACTCATATAATATATATATATATATATATATAATTTAATTATATTTATTATATTATATATTATATTAATATATATATAATTATATATATATATATATATATATTAAATAATAATATAAATTATATATAATATAGTATAGAGAATATATAAATTGTTATTTATATAAATATATAAAAATCTGTTTCAGTATATTCTTGAGTGTTCGCTAGTACCATGTAGAAAATATAGTATATTATTATTGTTTATATATATTATTAATTATCTTATAATTTATATATTGTAAATATATATATTATTATTTATTAGAGAGTTTTATTGTATAATTATTCACAATTATTTATTAATTATTTACCTTTTATTTATTAATTAAATATAAATCTTGTATAAAGTTAATTTTTATGTAAAATAGTTTATATACTATTAATACTATTTTAAAATATTCTATAGTAGTTTAGTTTTTACTTTTTTATGACCACTTGAATATGGAAATAGCTATATAGTCATAGTAATCAAAAAGCCAGAGCGATCACGAGGACACGTAAATTATATATATAAATAATTATATAATATATAAAAAAAAGAGAAAATAATTCAGTTTTTCTATATTCATTTTAAATATATATAGTATATATTATATATGTATATATATATAATAATATATATAATATATATATATAATATATATATATATATATACTAATAATATATATAATATATATAATATATTATATATTAATATAGTATAGTATTATAACTATGATAATATATTATATTAATATATTATACTAATATATATATTATATATATATAATATATTATTATATATTAATATTATCTTAATATATATATATATATATACTATATATATAATATATATATATATATATTAATTATATATTAGTATATAAAAATAATATATATATAGTAGCCTATATATATTAATAATTTAATAGTATAGTATATTATATATAATATACTATAATTAAATTAATTATATATATGTATAATATTATATAAATTATATAAATATATATATATATATATATATATATCATATATATATACTATATATAACTATATATATATATAATATATATAATAGTAATATATATATTAATCCATATATATTATATTATATTAATATATATATTAAATATTATATATATATATTATTAATAATTAATATATAGTATAATATATATATATATATATTATATATATATATAATATATTATTATATATATATTATATAGATATAGTATATATATATATATATAGTATAAATATATAATAATTATATAGATATTATATATATATATATATATATAATATTATATATATATATATATTATATATATATATATCATTAATTAATATATATATCATATTAATATAATATATATATATATAAATATATATAATATATATAAATATATTATTATATATATATAATATATATATATATATTAATATATATATATAGCTAGGTAATGTTAGAGGACCATACCTCACAGCACTTCACAGTTGGCATATACTTTTTTGTCCATCTTTCGACATCACATATTCAGTTATCTTGCCCTACATTATATGGAAAATGGTAGTTAGTTTGTTAGGGTGGTGTGTGTGTTTGACGTTATTGTGTTATGGGGTTTACTTAAAGGCTGAAGTGAGATAATTTTCTACCTTGTATGAAACTAATAGACATGTATGATCTGGTGATGTGTAGGGGGGATTTACATAGAGACAAAAAGCGGTGAAACATAGACACTGATGAAACATAAAACACTAAATTACAATGGAAGAGAGGTACTAATTCTAAAGCTATCGAGAGAATACTTGCTATGTATGAGTGGGATGTTAGTGTTTCGAAAAAAATAAATAGTCTATCATCCTATGATCACCCATACCTTTAGGTACCCGACTTTGGAGGTGACAGCTCCGGTGGTGGAGCTACGTCCTCCGGTGGTGGGAATGATCCCGTCAAGGAATTGTCGGCCTTTTTCTGATAAATGGTCTTTTTTTTTAAAAATTTCTGTAACCTTCGTTGTTTTAATTCTAATATCCACTTTACTGACCATTACACCTCTTCCTCTAAATCAAATCTCTTATTCTAAACCAAAACTCAAGTTGAACATCACCTCTCTTCCTCTAAATCTCTAAAACTCATCTATTAACAGAAAAACAGAAACTCAGGTGTTTGAGCGTTCTGATAGCAAACCTTATTCTGTTGGCCTTTACTGTATCTATCCTCAATTTTCAGTCAAAGACAGTTATTGTGTTTATGTGAGCAATGACGCTGTTTGGAGTCTTCCGAGTTTTCCACTTTATGGCTCAACCTATTCTGTTAATCTACTACTAATTTCATCTGTTCTGAACATCTGTCTCCTAAGTCAACTAACTCAACTAACTATCCTAAACTCTTCGACTATTTAAACTAAAAATTAGAACACATTCTTTCTTTTCTTCTCATTTCTTTGAAATCCATATCCATTTTCTTTCTTCTTTTTATGATTTCAACGTTCACCACCGTCAATGGCTTTCTTCTAATTCTCAAGATACAGCTGGTGAATTTACTTACCAATTCTCTATCCATAATGACCTTGAGCAGTTGGCGCAGCTCCCTACTCGTATATCTGATCATTTTTGGAGATGAACCCAACATTCAAGACCTTTTCTTAACTTCCAATCCTTCCCCTTATCCTGTTAAACTCCTCCCTCCTCTGGGTTACTCCGATCACTTTCTTCTTTCTGTATCTTCCATCTCTTTAAGTTTCCCGCAGGAAAGACACCCGCCTAAAGCGAGGAAATCTTTTTGAAACTTCGGTGCAGCTAACTGGCTGAACGTGCTGTGGTACTTTTTTGATTTCTCATGGAATGACTATTGTTTTGGTGGGGGGGGGAGCCCCTCGGAGTCTGCTGACCGCATTACCGACTCTCTGAAATGGAGGAGCACATTCCATATTCTTTCCCTTCAACTAAACCTAACAAACCTTGGTTTAGCTCTGCTTGTTTTCATTCTATTCGCCACAGGGGGCGCTGCCCTCAGGAGTTACCCTCGCCTTTAAACTCCAGAAACCTATGCAACCTATATATTTATCCCGGAATCGTTCAAAACCTATTCTCCCTGACACTAATAACTCTTTTCTCCGTAGAAAATGCAATAATTTTACTGTTTCCTCTTCCTCACATTCTTTCACGTTAACTTCAACTTTGCCTCCTTCGCTTTTCCTCCTCTATATCTTCCGATGGCACAACTGCCGCTATACATTCCGCTAAAGCTGAACTCGTGGCTCAAACCTCTGTTTCTAATTCCACCTTAGACGATTACGGTGCTATTCTTCCTTCTCCGCCTTACTCCACCACCTTCCAACTCCCTCCTACTTAATTATTCCTTATATTGTAATTTCTTCTAAAGATGTTATTTCTCCTTTCTCTGAGCCTAACACTATGAAGGCATACGATCCTGATGGTATTAATCTCATGGCTCTCAAAACTTGTGCTTCCTGTCTTGTAACCAGGCCTTGGTAAGCCATTCCGTCTCTGTCTTTCAACTTCGACTCATTCTTGCCAGAAACATGCACTCATTAAGCCTGTGTCGAAAAAAGGGGACCCCCCTCTCAACCCCTCCAACTATGGTTCTGTCGTTTTAACTTCTATTCTTTATAAAGTTTTAAAATCTATCCTCAACAGAAAGATACAGAAACATTCTGAATTCTTCTAATCTTATCTCTGATCACCAGTATGGCTTTCGTAAGAAACGTTCTACTGGTGATCTTCTTTCAGATTTTTGGTCCTCTTCCTTGCTGGTGATCTTGTTTCTCTTCATTCTGATCTTCTCTCTCTTCTATGGTGATCTTCTCTCTCTTCCATCTGGTGATCTTCTTTCTGGTGATCTTCTTTCTCTTATTTCTGGTGATTTCCTCTCTCTTCTATCTGGTGATCTTCTTTCTCTTCTTTCTGGTAATCTTCTCTCCCTTCTATCTGGTGATCTTCTTTCTCTTCTTTCTGGTGATCTTCTTTCTCTTCTTTCTGGTGATCTTCTTTCTCTTCTTTCTGGTGATCTTCTTTCTCTTCTTTCTGGTGATCTTCTCTCTCTTCTATCTGGTGATCTTCTTTCTGGTGATCTTCTTTCTCTTATTTCTGGTGATTCTTGGTCCTCTTCCCTTCGGCATCCTTGTTCCATTCTCTCTCTCTCTCTCTCTCTCTCTCTCTTTCCTCTCTCTCCTCCTCTCTCTCCCTCTTTCTCTCTTTCCATATTTATGTGTATATATATATATATATATATATATATATATATATATATATATATATATATATATAAAGCTCTGACTTCTAAACTTTCCTCTTTCGGCAACTATCCTTCTCTGTGTGACATTCTCTCTGATTTCCTTTCCGATCGTTCCATAATACGTTATAGACGGTGAAAATTCATCCTTTAATTTTATATAATTAGTGGTGTTTCACAAGGTTCTCTCCTATCCCTAACTCTTTTTCTACTTTTCATTAATGACCTTCTCTCTCTCTCTCTCTCTCTCTCTCTCTCTCTCTCTCTCTCTCTCTCTCTCTCTCTCTCTCTCTCTCTCTCTCTCTTACTTTTTTACCTATTCACTCCTATGCCGAAGACTCCACCCTTCATCACTCCTTTCATTTTGATAGACGTCCCTCCCGACAACAATTAGCTCACGTTAGGAGAGTGGCCTCGGAGCAGCTAACCTAATCCTTTTCGAATTTTTAATTGGATCAATGAGAGAACAAGTTTGTTTTCAATTCCTCAAAAACTCAGATATTTCGTCTTTCTACCAGACATAATCTTCCACACAACTATAACATCTTTGAAAACACACAACTCAAACCTTCGTCTGTCCTTAATATTCTTGGTGTCTCTTTATCTCGTGACCTTAATCGGAAGGATCACGTGATTTTTCTTGGAAGGTCACGTGATATTTCTTGGAAGGGCACGTGACCTGAATTGGAAGGATCACATTATTTCTCTTTCTAAACAAGCTTCTAAGAGGTTGGGTGTTCTGAGGGCGCCTTCGAATTTCTTCACGCTACCCCAGTTGCTTGCTCTTTATAGAGGTGTCGTTCTTCCCTGTATGGAGTATGCCTCACACATCTGGGGTGGCTCCACTCACACAGCTCTTCTTGAAAAGGTGGAATCAAAACTTTTCTTCTTATTAAACTCTTCTTCTCTCACAAACTTTCCCTAGTCTCTAACTACCAGTCGAATTGGTACGCCACTCTCTTTATTCTATCGCTATTACAACGAACACTGCTCTCTCTCTCTCTCTCTCTCTCTCTCTCTCTCTCTCTCTCTCTCTCTCTCTCTCTCTCTCTCTCTCTCTCTCTCTCTCTCTCTCTCTCTCTCTATCTCTCTCTCTCTCTCTCTCTCTCTCTCTCTCTCTCTCTCTCTCTTTCAACTTGAATACTGCTCTTCTGAACTTTCTGTGGCATACCTCCTCCAGTTGAAGGCTCCTGAGACTCGTCTTTCCACAAAATCTCATCTTTTCTCTGCCCAACTCTCCAGATCCCAAACTTAACAGCTATGCTCAATCTTACATCAACTCAACTAGTAAAGTCTGGAACACTCCCTTTACCTATTTTCTAACTATCTTTGAGTTACACATTTTCAAACACCGTATATCATGATCACGTCGGTCTTTATTGGATACTACTTCCGGTCTCTCCCTTTCGGAAAATTTATTCTTCCTGCCTTTTCCCACAGATATATATATATATATATATATATATATATATATATATATATATATATATATATATATATATATATATATATATAATATATATATATATCTAAGAGTATATATATATATATATATATATATATATATATGTTATGTAATATGTGTGTGTGTGTGTGTGTGTGTGTCATGGTTATGACATTGCCTATTCCATTAAGATACAACTACCCTATCTTATTTCAAGTTCCTCTTATTCCAGTTGTAACAGATAAAAAATAATGACTGATGCGAGATTAAGCTTCGAATGAGGAAATTCATTTTAAAGTGCTATTGGAAGTGCGAGGAAGAAGGAAGTTTCACTCAGAACCACCAACGCGGTTCACCATTATTCGCATTAGAGAAAATCTTGATGTGAAGGGGGAACTGTTCAGGACATACACAAGCAAAGTTCCGATTGATTGATGACGTCCAAAGGTTTAACAAAAAGATGTACGGACAAAGAATATTTTCTAGCGATCTCCTACAAAATTAGTTCACCCAACTTCTGGTGAGATTACCATTTCAGGATAGCGTATATCGTCTTTCGAAGCGCAAACAACGGCACCTCTCAAAGGAATAAACTCTTGCCTAATTGGTTAATATAATTGGAAAGTAAAGCACAGTTTATATAATTCTTTTGGCATTGTTCTCGACAATATTCAAATGATGAAGGGAATTGAAGCCCCACACCCCTCCATAAGAACAGGACTCCATAAAAGGAAAGTGAAGTTCATTATACAGTTAGAGTTACTGTGAGGAAGAAAAGGACTAACTCAACTTAAACAATCCTCCTAGGTTTTCTCAGGTTACCCTAGCAGCCACAATTATATCAGGCTTCCAATACAATTTGTTGTTAATATTGAAACCAACATAACATAGTTTACTTTCCACATGTGAAATGATAAATCAGTTAAAAAAAAAAAAGAGAAAAAAGATGAAGTATTTTGAAAGGGATGATTTGATTCACAAGGAGCATTGCAACTCTTCACAAAATCCTTTCGAGATTCAGTAAGATCAAAGGATAGTCTACGATCTTTAGTAACTCAAGATGAAAAGAGGAAGCAGAGTTGAAATAAGTGTAAGAGTGAAGAGCCGAGTTGTCGGCATAGGAATGAATAGAGTAGAAGAACATATAAGACGGCTGCCATTGAAAAGTAGAAATAAAGTAGGAGATAGAAGAGAACCCTGAGAAACAATGCAATTGACTATGAAGGAAGAAGATGTTTCATCGATAATTGCCTAATTCGAACGACATGCAAGAAAACTAAAAATTAGCCTCGAAATATAGGAGGAAACTCAAAGTCTCAAAGGAAAAGGAGTCTAGATAATAGGCATGCTACTTTCGATCAAGAGAAAGTGCGTTTCTACAATACTTTCGAAGTGATGATGGATTTGTGTATTGCCATAACATACAGTACGTGGTTTAATTGAAGAGTTGGGAATTTCTGCCTATAACGCAACTGAATGGCGTTTGTTAATCGATAGTTCAAAGCGGAGCTTGAAGTGTGTCCTCCTCCACAATGGAAATTTATTTAGTTCAGTCCCAATAGGCCATTCAGTTTGTTTGCGTGAAGAATATGAAGACATAAAGAGAGTCATTGAAAAGTTGCAATATCACATGCACCAATGGATCATCTGTGTTGTCTTTAAAATGGTCTGCTTCCTCCTTGGCCAGCAACACGGATACACCAAGTATCCATGTTTTTTGTGTATGTGGGACAGCAGAGCTCGTGAGAAGCATTGGGTGCAGTCGACTTGCCCCGCCCCCAAGATCTGACCTGAAGCCTGGTGATCCAAACATTCTACATCAGCCCCTTGTCGACAGAAAGAACATAATATTTCCACCTCTGCATATAAAACTCGGTCTCATGAAACAATTTGTTAAAGCTTTGCCAACTGAAGGAGACTGTTTCAAGTATCTCATTTCGGCATTTCCTAGCCTGTCATTTGAAAAGATAAAGGCCTGTGTGTTTGATGGTCCACAGATTCGGCAGCTCCTTAAAGATGAACATTTCATGGAAACAATGACAGAACTTTAAAAGAATGCTTGGTTGGCATTCAGAAACATTGTCAAAGACTTTCTTGGAAATACCCGAACACAGAATTACACCGAAATTGTCCAGCAGCTCTTGGAGAGCTTCAAAATGCTTGGTTGCAACATGAGCATCAAATCGCATTTTTTACATAGTCATCTTGCTAACTTCCCGAAAAATCTTGGTGCAGTCAGTGATGAGCAGGGTGAGCGATTCCACCAAGATTTGAAGGTGATGGAGGCACGGCATCAAGGTAAATGGGATGTACATATGATGGCTGACTATTGTTGGAGCATCAAGCGAGAATGTCCACAGATTAAACACTCCAGGAAAAGCTGTAAGCGAAAATTTTTGCCTTAATATTATGTTTACCGATCGAAATTTAACTTGCAGTAACTATATGTAACTTTTGTATGAATAAAACTATTTTGTGAACAGTATATTTGGTAAGTTTTTCCCTTTATCTTACTTTATATGCACATTTTGTATGACATTTGAGACAAAAAGAGGGTATACTGTGGCTTAAAAAGTTGACGTGATAGACAAAAACTGAGGTTATTTTCGTATTGAGAGGCCAAAAGTTAGTCAAAAACAAGTCACAGATCTAAGACAACGAGATAGATGTATAATTATTAATTATTAAACAAAGGTATAAAAGAGTTGAGGATAGAACAGAATTCCGAGGTTAGTTTTGAAGTATAAACAGTGGCCGTCTACAACAGCAGCTAAAGAATGACCGTAAAGGAAATTAAAGTGGTTACAGAAAGATAAAATACCGAATGAGGAAAATTTAAAAATTAAAACCCTGTGTCAAATTCCATCAATGTCTTCGATGTGTCTAGCGCCACAGCAAAAGATTCGCCAAAATACCGAAGATCAGAGAACCAAGAGATACAGAGAGAAAAAAACCACCAGTAGAGCGTTCTTAACGGAAATCATACAACCAATCGGAGATAAGATTAAAGATTTAAAGTGCTTTCAAATCTTCTTGTTTAGGATAGACTCGAGAACTTTAGAAAGAACAGAGGTTAAAGCGTTAGGAAGATAGATGAATGGTTGACTGGGCACCCCTCTTCGGTTCAGGTTGAATGAGTGGGCGATTTCATCAGGAGGGAAAATTTAAGAAAGAGGAATAGGTTCAGGAACCGTCCATAGTGGAATTTTTAGGAATAGAAATTAGAGTCTACAGTGGAAAAGTCATTTTAGCAGACGATGAGAGATTAGTACTACCAGAAGACACTAGAGGAGGGAAAGAGAATGAAGCAAGTTAGAGCTGACATTTTTTGCAAAATGTCAGAATGAAGGTGAAGAAACCCAAAAGATTGTTGAATTTTCTACAAAGAAAGAAAAGAGGTTTTGGGTTGGTTTTATTGTATTCTATGTCTCTTTATATTTCTTTCTTTTCCATCATTCCTATGCTTTTCATTCCATCCTCTCTCTCTCTCTCTCTCTCTCTCTCTCTCTCTCTCTCTCTCTCTCTCTCTCTCTCTCTCTCTCTCTCCTCTCTCTCTCTCTTTCTCTCTCCTCCTCTCTCTCTCTCCTCTTTCTCATATATATATATAAATATATATGTATATGCTCTTGCACATTTGCTCATATCTCTCTCTCTTTCCATATCCATGTCCATCCATGGGCTCCATGTCTTCCTTCATTGCTGCGTCTATCTACTCTCTCTCTCTCTCTCTTTCTCTCTCTGCACTACTATATATATATATATATATATATATATATATATATATATATATATATATATATATATATATATATATATATATATATATATATATATATATAAAACATTGAAATTTAACCTTAAATTGTGTTTTTGATGAAATGTACAAAAATTTATCTCTGTTTAAAATTAAATTGTTGTTTTATTAATGCTTAATATAAATATTTTAGCTCAAAAACATAAAAATATTAAAATAAATGATATAAATGGTATATAAAAAAAATGCTAAAAAAATTAAAATTGCTTTTAAAGTTAAAAAAGAAAAATAAATAAAGCCCAAAAAACAGAGTTTTTATTGTATTTTTCATTTTAAAATAAGCCATTTCTTTTTCTTTTTTGAAAATGATTTTTTCCACCTTGAAACCATGGCAGGTATGAGGTGAATATTTCCTGTAAAGGACGGAAGACACCATTAATCTTCTCTCTTCAGCATTCCCAGAGAAGTGTCTCATTGAGTATCTGAAGAAAACTAAAATCTATTCATTGGTATGAGGAACTTGATTAAACATTCATGTAAGTCAATTTTGATTTTGACTTTGAACTTGTCCTTTTCCATTTAAGTGCTCATGTTAGTGTCTTATACCAGTGTTTCTTTAAATTGTGATAGTGTTCTTATGATATGTATTCGTTTTACATACTGTATATGGATCTTCTATCACCTCTGCGCGTGCTGATGTCCAAGCAGATGAAGAGCACAAAAAGCTTAAAAAAGTAAAAAAAAAGTAAGTCAGGTAATGAAAATGTAATTATTACATCACAAGATTTCTTCTTACCTTTGGTATATTTATTAATGGTATGAATTTATTTGTTATAACACGTCGGGGGATACTGGGCCCATATCGAAGTTAGCCTCTTATTGCAGCCTTTCGTGGAAACTTTAATTAATTAAAAAATGGAAAAATAAAATCTGATTCAGTTATTTTTACAGCAAATATCTGGTATAAAGCATGATTCTATTTTCGTCTTAAAAATTGGACCTAAGAAGCTTGCGTCATGACATAGTGTAAATATAATTGAAATTATAGAACTTCAATCCAATGTTATAATTTTTGGACCATCTTGTGATCTTGTGTGTGCATTTTTCTTGCACCTTTCCCGGGAAAATTTCCCTCCAAAAAGTACAACAATTATAATATGAATTTGAATATAACAAAAGTTTATTTTATAATCACAAATACTTTTAGTATTTTCTCCTGGTACTAAATTTTGAAGAAAAATGCCTAATATTTTTTTATGCTTTGTTTTACTCTTTGGTTTGAAATTATTCCGCGAAATGTACACTTACATACACATAAGATGGTCAGAAAATTATAACATTGAATTGAAGTATTATAATTTTAATTATACTTAAACTGGTCATAACTCGTAAAGCAAATTTTCATAGTTTCTTAAATCCTAATTAAATAGAGTGACATCTCATGATTTTTCTGTTTTAAATGGATGGGGGAATTTAAAATGATATACCAAAAATAAAAAAAGACCTAAATAAATTTTCACAGGAATTTCAAAACATTATTTTCAACCTGACTTAATATTCACTTCGTATTTTTTAAACGAATACACAATACTCAATAAGCTATAGCTCTAGTTTTTCGAAACTAAAAACCCTGATGAAAATATTTCTTAAACCACGACAACTATAAAATTGACTGAGATTAGGCTAGGCTATCATGTCCGCGATAAAACGGAAATTGTGGTTCGAGTATTATTTCATTGCATGTATAATATGATGAAGTCTGTTAAAAATGAGAAAAATTGTAAATGTGTCCGAGGAAAAGGCTGAAGGTCTTGAATCTGTTAGCAAAAGAATTACCAAGTAAGAAAAAATGCCATTCATGATCATCACAATAGCGTATGTTTAGGCTAAAACATTAACTAAGGGCCTAAGTTTTTAAGCTCTTGTCTTTTTCTAGGTTCTAATTATAAGTTTGGAATTATCTAATATCAAAGGTACATCATCATAAGCGTGTAGAGTTATGGTAGGCTAGCTTATAAGTATTTTTTATTGGACTTTATTAGGCTAGGCTTAGGACCAACTGAACATGTAAATTGGTATACCTAATAGTGGAGCACAGTATGGCTGGAATTTTTCTTATAAAGAAATAGGTCATAAACAGGAACTATTCTAATTTATGAAAACTAAAAATTGTAATAAGGGAGAAAGCATTTAAATATCAGTTTTTTTGTTTTGTGTTAAAAGTTACAATATTAGGTATTATTTTAGATCTGATGGTACACTCATTGTTCCTTCTCTATTGAAACTATAAACAAAATGTTTAGAAATGATTAAAATAGTCTAAACTGCGGAATATTTTTGTACACTAAAATAAAAGATTTGATAATTATATGGAAAGTAGTATACTTTCCTCTTGAAACTAGACCTTACATCCTTCGATCATCATTACTTAACTGTCTAGACAATTTTGAGCGAGAACCTCATTAATTATTAAACTTTCACAAAACATTAAATATTTGATATGATTGTATCAAAATAGTATTGCAAATGAAAATAATGCATTATAGCTGCATTTCCAGAAGCCCGACTGCAGCCTGGGCGGGCACGCAGGCGCACATGCATTGTTTCCAGAGCCTGTTTGCGCACTTCTGTCACGTAAACGTCACACACCTGTTGTTAAATCCTCGATTTTGGGAATTAATAAATGGGTGGGCTGCGGTAGGATACTTTGTTTACAAATAAATTTCTTTAAAAAACATGCCTGAAATGGCTTGCCAAAAGTTTTTTAATATTTTACTTAACTTTTATATTAAGGATACTAAATATATCTTATCATTTCATAAAATAGATACATATAAGGATAAGAGTATTGTTTACAATTGTCAGCTGATCCGACGGGCGCCTGGCCATTTCCAGGTACTCAAATTTCCTGTTCTCTGATTGGTTAATATAATTTTTTTCAATTCGAAGCGTTTCCGAGTTGATTTTGCACACAGGCTGCACTCGGACTTCTGGAAACACAGCTTATATTCATGCATAGAATAAATATGTTCTACCCTATTGAAGTGAATATTTTGTGTTGAAATAGATCATAATTTTTAAGTTAATAAACTGAGTGGGTTTTTGTCAAAACTTGCAAAAGCAATCACAGAAAATAAAAGAAATAGACAATAAGAAACCATATAGGGCTATCAAGACTGTCCAAGTCAAACTAAATAATTATCAAAATAAATGCTCATGTAACATGCACAGCCTACATTGCACCCTAAGGATTTAATAAGCTTGTCATACCAGTAGTTATAATATGCAGTTTTACCTTAACTAACAAAACCTGCTAATTTGGCTTAGTCAATATATTATATATGATGTCCAAACCATATATATTTATCCAATCCTTTCCTAAATATTGCAAGCGAGCGAGTCATACTCAATAACCTACTATGGTAAACCATTCCAAAAATTAGCAATCCTGTTTACTGAATGAATATTTTCTTACCTCAAGATTATATGTCTTCTTAATTTTCTTATTATCACTTGGTCTCTAATCCATGGTCTACTATAAAGATTTTGGTGTCAGTATTATCAATAAATGTAAATATTTTGTAGACTTGTATCATGTTCCCTCTAAGAAATCGCTTTTTTACAGAAAACATTTTTAACTCCTTCATCCTCTCCTCATAGCTCTAACCCTCAAGCTCGGAAATCATCCTTGTTACTTTGCATTACACTCTCTAGCACATGTCTTTTCTTAAATAAGGGGCCCAAACTTGTGTACTATACTCTAATACTAACCTAACATAGCTATTATACAGCTTACTTATAACTTCCTAATTCTTGTAAATGATATTGCAATATATTAGCTTTATTCTTTACTTTTTAAAACTGATTAGTCACTTTCTGATTACTGCTGCTTATAATCATACCTAAATCTTTTTCTTGGTCCACAGACTCAATTCAATCCCCATTAATATTGTAGTTAAATCTTTTATTTGAGTAACCTTGGTGAAGAACCTTACTCACTTCATTATTAAAATTAAGTTAAATCTTTTCTTTGAGTAACCTTGGTGAAGAACCTTACTCACTTTATTATTAAAATTTATTTGCTGCTTATCTGCATACTTAAGAAGTTTATCAAGATCATTTTGAATATTTATATCATTATTATTCCTTACTGAGGTAATCACTTTGGTATCATATACAAACTTAGAAACCTTCTATTTATGTCCCTGGCCTATATCATTTATATATATGAGGAACAATAGTAGCCCCAGCACTGAACCTTGTGGGACACTACTCTTTACTATTTCCCATGATGACTTATTGCCATTTAGTAATACACACAGTCTTCTATTCCACAACCACTTTAATCCAACCACGTACCCCTCCACTTCTACCACATTGCAATAATTTTAGCATCAGCCTTATGTGGGGAACCTTGCCAAAAGCTTTGCTAAAGTCTAAATATATAAGACTGTCTGACATAATCTACCCTTTCTAAAACCATGCTGGGAGTCATAAAATTTCTTATCAATTAAATAGTTCTCTATATGACCTTTCAGTAACTTTTCCAAAACTTTCACAACTGGAGATGTTAAGCTAGCTGGCCTATAATTTCCAAAATCTTCCTTCCTTATAAATGAGCACAACATATGTACTTTTTCAGTCCTCTGGTGCCTCACCAAATGTTACAGATCGTTTAAAAATCAGATACAGTGCTTTTGTAATTCTGCTACTACCCTCTTTCAGAATTCTACCCACATATACCATCAGGACTTGAAGCTTTATTTGGGTCAATATGGTCTAGTAAAGATTTAATTTCTTTTACCCTGTTCAAATTCTATAAATACATGCATACCAGAACTGTCTCCAAACTATTATCCAATCTTTCCTTGCAGTAAAAATTGACACAAAATAAGTATTCAAAATATTAACCAACACCTTATCTGAATTTAGTAAATTTTTTCATTAATTTTAAATGAAAACTAACACGTTACGGTACTTTTAAATTTATAAAAGCTAAAAAAAACTTTTAGGGTTAATACTATTGCTAAATTAATTTCTGCCACCCTCTTTGCTTTTCATATTAACTGGTTAATTTCATTTCTATTTTTCCTCTAATTTTCAAAATCTTCCTCCCTATTATTACCAAGGTTGGCATTAAAACACCCACCCAAAAAGCTCACTTAAAACCAAAAAAAATCCAGCTGTGCAAGGGTGGGTGTTTTTTTTTTTTTTTTTTTTTTTTTTTTATATATAGCTATTTTCAACATTTTGAGAGATTTTTGTATGTTTGTTATTAGTGAGCCTAGTAGCATTTTATTCAAGATTTTCACTGATATACCTTTTAAATATTTGAAACAAATGAGAATGAAAATTTTTTTTCCTTAAATTTAATACAAAAGTATAAATGAATGTATCTTTAAATTTTATTGACTAGAAAATAATAACTAGATTCCATTATTAAAATTATTAAACAAACTCTTCAGTAAATAAAAAAGTGAAAATTCTTTCCTTTTTGGTTATAAATTAACTAGAATATATTTTGAATTTCCATTATTTTATAAATTTATATAGTATTCAATAAAGTACAAAACTAATTTGTAACATTGGATTGAATTAAGTCAGTGAATGAATCACTATTTCCAATTTTATTTCACATTAGTAACTATCTGGCTGTCTAACATGTCTTAGATATTTATATATCCTTACAAGTTTGTAACATTGGATTGAATTAAGTCAGTGAATGAATCACTATTTCCAATTTTATTTCACATTAGTAACTATCTGGCTGTCCAACATGTCTTAGATATTTATATATCCTTACAAGTTTGTGAGCTTTTTCTGATGTAAGTCTATTTCGAACTTTTGATTAAACAAGACCAAAGGTAGAGAGAATTCTTTCAATTGATCCAGAACTGGCAGGGCATGAATGTAAGGATGCCAAAAACTAGCATAGCACTTCTGGTAATTTTTCTTTATCCAGTATATATATATATATATATATATATATATATATATATATATATATATATATATATATATATATATATATATATATATATATATATATAATCTCAATTTTCTATAGTGTGCCTTATATATACATATACTGTATTTTTTTTTCAAAAATCTCCAAATTTTACCCGGGTTTTCCCATAAAAACGCAGACCTGGTCGGTTGGTAGGCAGCTCCTTGGGAAGGTATCCAGTGCAAGCCTGCCTTGTTTTTAGGTTACAACTACTAGCGTCCCAGAGCCTCAGATTATGATTACAACAATGTTTGAAGTTTAAATAATATAAATTTAAATATATTACTAAATTACTTTACTTAAGATAGTCCTGTTATGTCATTACTATCAATAACCTGTAACAATAGCAATACCATTTACCTTTACAAGTTTCACCAATTAGGCAATGACATTCAATTCAGCAGTGAGAATTGAACAATGTCCATTACCAAATTATATGTTTAATTTGTAAATTTTATAGCTATTTATTAATTTATTTGTCAAATAATACTGAAATGACATTACAAAATACAAATTCAATTATTGATCATTTTATTTTTTCCTTAAAAATAGAAATTTTAAAAAAGTCCAATAAAATCCCCCCCAAAAATAAAAAACTCTGGGCTAGCTTTTTTTTGGTCCAACCCTGATTACTACTCTTGAAAATTTTAAAACATCTATGCTTTTCATCAATTTTCTCTTATCTCTATTTCACCAAATAGGTTTTAACAAAATGCTTAATGCAATAGGGTAGAAAGTGTTTATTCTGTTTGAATAAAATGTTATATTCATTTGCCACTCTATTATTTATTACTAACATTCGTAATAAGACATTTTAGTGTTTAGTGAAAGCTTCATAAAAAATCTCGCTCACAATTACCAGTCCTTTGTCTTTTTTTCCACATTCTGAGAATGCAATATTGTTTTTCTCCAAAATCAGAGAATTGCAATGTTGCCTAATGCATATCTGTAGACCAATCAGATTGTTCCCATTTATCAAAATCTACTAATATTTTTTAAGGAATATATATATATATATATATATATATATATATATATATATATATAATATATATATATATATATATATATATATATATATATATATATATATATCATCCACCTTCTCTCTCCAAGGTAGGGTAGGGTATGCAACATGCACCAGAAACAGAAAGTAGTAGAAGAATATGAAACAAGTGAGAACTAACCTTACTGCCCCCTTTATGCCTTTTAGTGAGAACTTGTTCCAGTTAGAAAAATCACCAGCTGCGGTCACGGAGGCCTCACTATGGCATCTACATCAATGGTTCATCCCTTGGCTCAGGTGGACCACAACCATACCCCCTCCAATCCATGCTATTCACTCCTATTAAGCAACTTTCTTCTGCCAAACCAACATACGCATTAGGGAGTTGTGTGAGTGTGAAGAAAGGGTAAAAGAAGCATAAATGAATGGTTTGGTCATGTGGAAGGGTGGATGACAGTCGGTGAAATCTGTGAGTGTGCTAAAATAGAACTGCTGGGAGGCCGAAGAAAAAATTGAGTCAGTAAAGGAATATATATATATATATATATATATATATATATATATACTATATATATATATATATATATATATATATATATATATATATATATATATATATATATATATATATATTCATAAATGTATAGGCTGTGAAAAAAAACGGTTTTTTTTAATGTTTTTTTTTTTATTTAAAACAAAAGTTTTTCATGTTTTTTTTTTTTAAATTACCTCAGCTAAAAATATTAAAGATGTTTTAAATTATACAGTATTACCAATACCCCTTATAGGAATAAATATTAAATATTAATTTAAATTTTTTTTTATTTATATATATATATATATATATATATATATATATATATATATATATATATATATATATATATATATATATATATATATATATACAATATATATATATATATATATATGTTGCAACTTAGCAAAGGAATAGAAGCAATTAAATAAAATATAAGTACAAGTGTTGCGTGAAATTTATCAGCAGGAAAAAATAAATTTTCTGAAGTTTCCTACTTGGTCATTACTTTGTCTACTTGAAAAAGACCACATCAAGGTTTTCAAGGGCAAATTATTAGAGGAAATAGTATTTCATTTGAAATTAGATACTTGTGTCAGGAAGAAAAATCAACATCAGGGCAGATTAATAGAAAACTAGGACCTCTGTGATTGACAAGACAGAAGGAGATTATATAAGGACCCTCCTGATTTTACTATAGATTTCACCAAGAATCCTATTACGTAAGGAAGAGACTTACCAGGGAACTTATATATCGTAAGCAATATCGACCTTTGAAAGAAGAGGAGTTTCTTCAACAATAGTATTTATAAATTTCGTAAACAAAAACATTAATTTAAGATTTATAGATATAGTGAGAATTAATTTTAGAATATAATTTTTAGGGATTTTAAGGTGTGATTGTTTGAGCGGGGTTTGGAAGCAGGGTATTGGGGAAGTGCCTCAGGTTGTGGGATCGGTAAAGCGTGCAGCAATCAAGTGTGTGGGAATAGAAGGAAGTAGGGTGGTGAATAAGAGGGTCAGGATTAAGGAGAGTGAGAGGGGAGAGAAAAGAGATAGGATGGGCAAAAGAGAGGAGATCGAAGTCAGGTTAATATAAGATGTAGAAAGGATAAATAAGGATCTAAAAAAAGGAAAAAGTCGGGAGTTAATTAGTTAAGATGCCAGTTAACCAAAGCTAAGAGATAAAGAGAATAGATCTTTAAGAAGAATTAAAGGTATAGTTTAGAGGTGAAGCAAAGTGAAGCGAAAGTAAAGTAGATTAAAGGAAAAGGGGTGTAGGATAAAATTAAAGTGTCGTCGAGAATAGGTCCGGTAAATTAGAGAGTTTATCTACCAGTAAATGGGCGAGGAGGAAGGAGAAGAAATTTTGGAGTGAGTTGAATGAATGTTAAGGAAGTTTAAGGTTAATGATAAAATTGTTTGATAGGAGATTTGACCACAGGAGTGGGAAAGAGAGGAGATAGAGGAGAATTATAAGGTCCGTTTGGGGGGTAGGGAAAGGAATGTTAATGGAGAAAGTCTGTTAGAGTTGTGGGTTAAAAGATTGATAGTTGGAAATACTTAGTTCAAAAGAGAAAATCATAAGTATACATGGAAGTGAGATAGGGGAAGGCGTTACTGGATTATGTGTGTATAAATAAAGATGGATAAAGGCAGATACTAGATGTAAATATTAGAAGAGGGCAGAGTAGGGGTTATCAGTCACTGAGTGGTTGCGGTTAAAGGTGAGGTAACGATTAGAAAGGATCGAGAATCGGTAAAGGTGGAAGTCGATAGAACATTATAAAGCGAAGTTCGGGAGGGTATGGAGGAGGATAAATTAGAGGCGATGAAGGACGGAGAATTAAAGGATGTGGAGGAGGAGTGGAAGATTAAAAGGAACAAGGTGTAGAAGGATGTCTCGTACCTGCCGAGGATCATTCGTTGATCAGATGGATGAAACAAAATGCGGTAAATCGCAAAATCTTTGCCGATAGCAGGAGAAAAAGTTAAAGGATCAATCAACAATCCGGCTCGTCGTCGCATCAAATCGCTTCAAAATCGGCATCAAAAGTCGAGAGAGTCAGAAAAAAAAAATCAAAATCTTTTTTGTCGAAATCTCCAGATCGTCGGTAATCAGTAACGCATCAATTCACGATCGAAATGCGCAGTAAATACAAATGGGAAAGAATTAGGAGAGCGTTACTGAAAAGGGTAAGAGAACACAATATAGAAGAGGCTATGAGTATGGAGAAATGTTGAGTGGGAGGCAGGGGGTGGGAGGAATGGCTGTATAGGTTAATTTGTATGTTGGAGGGAGGAGAAGAGGTTCAGTAGGATTGGGAGGAGATGGTTGTTTTGGTTTTATAAAGGGGAAAAGGGGATGGATAAGGTGTGGTATAGAGGTAATTTAATCTTTTAGGTAGTAGGGAAAGTGTGGGAGGTCTGAGTGGGGTGAGGTGCTGGAAGAGAATGGGGAGGAAGTTTTGGGTGGGAGGAAGGGGTGTTTAGGGGCTGATGGTTTAATAAGAAGGAATGCAATGGGAAAAAAAAAAAAAAAAAAAAAAAAAAGAGGAAAAGTCATATAGGTGTTTAGATCGACTTTCCTCAATCGAGGAAGTGAAGGTGTCTCGGTCACAAATTCTCGATAAAGGTAATCATCCGTCGGCCTACCGCGGAAGTCTTTCGGAAAATAATAATAATAAAATGTCGGAAGTCGAATCTTCGTCGAAGAATTAAAGGTTTCGTCATATGGCTCATTAATAGAGAAATTCGAAAGAATAAAGGAAAGTCGATTAATCGTCCGAAATTAATCGAAGTAGAACATGAAATTACTATTTGCAGGATGATACTACAGCATGGTGAAGGATTCAAGAAGGGTTGTAGTATTTGGTGAAGTAGGAGTTTGAGGGTGTGTGTGAGAAGGCGTGATTAAAATAAACCAAGGTAAGAGTAAAGTGTTTGAGGAGGAGGAAAACAGATGAGGGGATGAGGTTAGAGATTAGAGTAGGAGGTGTAGTACTGGAAAAGAAAAGGTTTTCAGATATTTAGGGATGGATTTGGGTAGGAGAAGGAGGGATGAAGATAGATCATGCAGTGGGAGAATGAAACGTGGAGTGGTTTAGAGGGAGTAAGTTATCGTTAACTCGAATAAAATATTTATATTCGTAATTCTCGATTAAAGCTCTCGAGGTTCGTCTTCAGTCCAAAATTAGAGAGGTATTTAAGTCTAAAGTTAAAGCAGTTTAATAGGAGTTAAATAAAAGAAGAGGTCAGGAGTAAAAGATAATTAAATCGTTTAAGGTAAGAAAATTAAAGGAATGCGTCGTTTAAGACATCAGAGAATGGAAAACAAAGTGGTTGGAAGGATGAAGAGATCGTCCGGTCCGGAAATCAATGTTAGGAGGAGAGGGAATAGGGTGGAAGAAGGTAGGGTGTTGACGAGATAGAATGGAATGGAGGTGGTGGGTGGCGGGATGAAGGAAATATGTATTAGGGAGGCTGCACGTACCATTAAGAATTACTAATGCTGTAAAATAATAATAATAATATGTAAATAATAATATATATATATATATATATATATATATATATATATATATATATATATATATATATATATATATATATATATATATATATATATATATATATATATATAATCAAAGGATCTATCTATAAGATTGTTTCCTTCAAGAAATTATTATTTTTTTTTTTTAAGGTATGTATGTAGGTACTACTTTCTTTAAACACAGTTATGAAAGAGTTGGTGTAGGTAGAGATGGTCTCGAAGTGAAAGTATGATTGATTTTTCGCTGGTCAAGAGGGCGAAATTCTTGTATGTCTTGGATGTTAAAATCAGTGAGGGGTTTAGGAATGGGATTATCCAATCATTATGTGTTCTCTGTAAAATTAAGTTGGTGGGGACTTGGATGGAGAGGAAGGTGTCTACAGGAAGGGAAATTTGGTGAGAGCAAGAGTGAGAAGTTTGAAGAGTGAACAAGGTAACAAAAAAAGGATAGAAGTAATGGCCAGAAGCCTGCAAAGTGATGGAAATCAAGTTGAATGTGAGCAGTTTGAAGCTGATAAATCTAGGCTCAAATAAGAAGGAAACAATTAGCAGTGCAAAAAAAGTATATGGGATGTACTAAAGTAGGACGTCTGGCCGAGCCGAATTGAGTGGTGGAATGAAACAGTTGCCAGTGCTTGAACTAAAGCGTGATTAAGTTGTACTAAAAGCAAATGAGTGGAGTTTCAAAAAAAGAAGAAAGATGCTTGGGTTATAAGGAAAAAAAAGAGGTCTAAAAAGATGCATAAATTAAGAGAAAAGAGGTAAATGTAGACAGTTTGGAGGAGGATGAATGGGGACATGCAAAGGGGAATGGGAAGCTCTTCTGGAAGAATGAGGTTAAGGAGTGAATAGGGGAACTCCAGGTGTGGTCAGGGATGGTGTTTTGTAACTGGTCGAAATGGATGTGAGGGGAGTGGGGAAAGAACACTTTGAAAATCTATATAATATTAGCAGTAATGAAGAGGTGATAATGACTGTGTGTGGGTTTGATGGTGCAAGAAGGAATAGGTGTTTTGGGGATGAGGTTATTAGCAAAGAGGAGGAAATGGGTAGAGTGAGAAAGTTGAAGAATGGTGAATCTGCAGGTATAGATGAAATTACTGGTGAAATGATCAAAGAGCGGAGGCAAGATGGTGATTGATTGGATCTTGAAGTTGTAATAAAAGCGTTTATGGAGGTATAGTTTAGAGGATTGGAGGAGAGCAGTATGAGTACCCATATATATAAGGGTAGGGAGATAAAAGGGAACTGTAGAAATTATAGGGTATTATTTAGTTTATTGAGTGTTGTAGGGAAGATCTATGCTGGTGTTTTTAGTCGAAAAAAGAGGAGTGCGTCGAGTGACTGGAGAACTGATTGGTGAAAAGAAGGTGCTGCGTTTAGGAGGAGTAGGATGTGTGGATCAAATCTCTTTACATTATTGAAGCAAATGATAGAGAGAAAATGAGAGAGAGGAAAAGAATAAATTGTATTTAGGTTTTATGGATTTACAATAGGGAAGATCTATGGCAAACCCGCAACAGGCGCATGAGTAGGTGTTAGTGATATATAGTGTTGGTGATAGGCTTCTGAATGGAATCTAAAAGTATGTATGACAATAATGAAGAATGTTGCCTTTTGAAAAGTGAATTAGTTTTAAATCACAGTAGGATGAGGCAGGGTTGTGTTATGTCTCCTTGGTTATTCAATTTGTATATGGATGGGGTTATGAAAATTAGAGGTGGGGGTGGCAGGAAATGTTTGTTAGAATGATAGAGAATGGAGATGAGTATTATATCTGGGGATGATTTATTGTGGTTTTGTGTGTGAATCTGAAGAGTTTGAGAGGAAGTTGGTAGAGATTTGGCAGGGTGTGTAAAAGGAGGGGTTTGAAAGTAAACATAGATAAGAGTGGACATGGTTGTAGTGAGGACAGTCCTCAGTGTGAGAGTTATGTTAGATGGTGACAGCTGGAACAAGTGTCTGGTTTAAATATTTGAGGTATATGTTGGATGAAAGGGAATGGATGATGCAGAGTTTAGTAGGAAAGTTGTGAATGAGGAAGGTGGCTGGTGCAATTCAATCGTTGGTGAATGTAAAGGGACTAAGTCTTTAGACGCTAGGGTCTTATGGCGGTATGTTGTTACCTGTGTTTTTTTAAGTAGGTAGACTATGGTCTGGAATAAGAAGTCTAGATCTAAAAAAGTTCAATGTGTTCAGATGAGACAATCTTAAGGGCATACTAGGTGTGAGAAAAGAATTGATAAAATGAGGAATAGACATATTAGAGAGTTGTGTGGTGTGAAAGGGAGTAAGCAAGAGAATAAATGAAAGTATGTTGAGATGGTTTGGTCGTGTGGAAAGGATGAATGATAGTTGGTTTTAAGCGGATGTATAGTGGCAAGTGTGTTGTTGAAAACCGACCGGCTGGGAAGATCGAAGAAAAAAAGTGGATTGAGTTTGGCAGAAGCGAGAATAAAGGTGCATAATAAGAAGAATGGCGGGGTTTTGTGAGGGGTATAGTTTGTAGCCCACCTGGAGTCAAGGATGAACCTACCACTATTGTTACCATAGTGAGGGGTCGATACTTGGTCAGCGTTAAACTATAGGGTGGATTTTCTGACTGCGTGAGTCCTTACTAATTAATGGTACAGAGGTAAGGCTGGGCTTTTCTTTTAGACTTTGGGATAGAAGTTCTTCTGACTTTTCTTTTCTGATGCTGTTACGCACCCCCTACCACCAGTCTTGGGGAGAAAAAAAGGTAAGATAGAAGAATATATATATATATATATATATAATATATATATATATATATATATATATATATATGTATACTATATATATATATATATATATATATATATATATATAATAATAATAATAATAATAATAATGAAATCTTAAAACAATAATATTGAAAGCAAGCATAATAAAACTTTATTAAATTATAAAACTTTATATATATAAACCTCTATTAACATATTGTATTTACTGTGTTTTAAATCTAAAAAGACTTGATATATAAAAATAAATTAATTAAAAATAAAACAAGCTCACTGGTTGACTGGTTTTAAAAAAAAAACAAATGTCCTTCATATAAAAAAAATGAACAGTTTTTTAATTAGCTCATGTATATATATATATATATATATATATATATATATATATATATATATATATATATATATATATATATATATATATATATATATATATATATATATATATATATATATATATATATATATTTATATATATATATATATATATATATATATATATATATATATATATATATATATATATATATATATATATATATATATATATATATATATATATATATATATATGTATATATATATATATATATATATATATATATATATATATATTAGGGATGGGCCGGATAGTGAATTAGCCGGATAGCCGGATACCCGGCTGGAAGTTAACCGGATATCCGGCCGGGTATCGGATAGTTAGCCGGATACCGGATATCAGGCAGTCTGTTATATGGGTGGGGTGACTAAATAAAAAAAAATTTTACAAAACATTTTCTAAGTTTTAGTTAAATTATTCTTTTTAATTCTAGAGAGTTTTTATATTTTTAAAGAATATATGATAAAATTAATTAATATAAAATGTAAGTAGAATTTCACATTTGAAAAAGGCGAGTTTTTTTAACTTTGTTTTAAATGAAAAGTTATGGACAGATTTAATTATATATTTTTCCAGTGTATACAGTTAGGTATGTTGGCTTTAAACTGCTTAAACTAAATTTTTTGGGCAACGGTACGAGTGGTTAAATCATTTGGGCCTAACTTGGCCGATTCATCCATAAAATTGATGATGGGATGAATTGGGCTCCATTGTTCTTATTTTTATGTAGCCTATTATTATTGACATTTTTTTATTAAATTGAAGCTTTTTTAAATATTGTAAACAGTTAGATGTAAGGTAAAAAATTAAATTAAAAAAATGAAACTTTTTGCGTCAGCAATGAATTCAAAAGAAGTGTCAAAATTTGTCCCATGAATTGGGCCACCACATTTTATTCTTATTTTATTTATCATTATTGAAATTTTAATTACTTATTACTAATTTTAATTTAATAAACGAATTTCTATGGTAAATTAATGTAGGTGAATTTTATACATAAAGAATTTAAAAGATGTTAATTCACCCCACAATGGTGGTCGATTCCCCCCCCCCCCCTTAAACTGAGTCTAAATGAGCTTTATTTAAACTTTAATAAACTATGATTGTTATTAAATTACATTAGAATTCTATAGGGCCTTGGTTTTGAAAAAAATCCAAAATTATTATTAGGGAAAGTGGGAGGCAGTTGTGCCTAAAAAGTGTAGCGTCACCCTTGGCTTAGCTATACAAGGATTATATATATATATATATATATATATATATATATACTCTCTCTTATATATATATATATATATATATATATATATATATATATATATATATATATATATATATATGTAATGAATATCCAGATTAGGTGCCCCCTATATCTAAAAAAAACACTATATCTACATAAAAACTTAATATATTTTTGAATTCAAGCAACCATAATGCAAGAACTAAAAAAAAAATTAATAATTATTAATTTAATAAATAGCATAAAAAATATTCATTATAGTATTTTCAACATATCATGATACCCAATACCCATAAAAAAATAAGCGTTTTCTTTATATCTTTTCTCAATACTTTAGGGAAACTAAAAATAATGGCAAAAAATTAAAATTAGAAATAAAAAGAATTAAAGTTAAAATTAAAATTGAAAAAATTAAAATTGCATATAGTTTAGGTTAGGTCAGGTCATCAAAAAATTTTAATTTCTCTGAAAGTAGTTATCATAGAGGGTATTGTGTGTGCGCGTGCGTATGTTAATATAACATTGAAAAGAAATTGGAGTCGAAAAAACGACGCGAAAATTTGGGGAAACGAGGGAATTATCGTACATGAAACCTAGTTATTAGTATTACTTTTTTTTATCTCACTTTATTTTATTTATTCTTCTTTTTCCTCAATTTCATGCGCTGATTTTAAAAATGTATTTAGTTTTTTGCGGTAGCTATCATAGTTTTTTTACATACATGGGACATATCTGGAGTTGACCTATATATATACTCCATATATATATATATATATATATATATATATATATATATATATATATATATATATATATATATATATATATATATATATATATCTGAGGTGGACGTTCCGGCAATTCCGCAATTGCGAATACCAAAATAAATTGAGAAATTGCAATTCGCGATAATAGTTTGTGAAAATGTTGTGGAATTGCCGTTAGCGGAATGCCTATATCATTCGTGGTTAGGACTAAAAAAAAGTGGAATGAGTCTCAGTGGAATGCAAAATTTATAGTCCACAAATTTTACACGTTGGCCATCTTTGTCCGTTTGGTAACAACCCCCGAAAAACTTTTTTTTTTTTTTTTTTTCTTCAAAGGATATGTTTTAAACAGGTTTCTTTTATTTCTGATATAAAAATTTATCAATATTATAAATGATATTGAGTGTTACTATTAATCGACCCGTTATTACCTAATATTTAGTTCTCGATTTGTCCTATAAAGTTATAATCGATATTGACCATTTTTATTAGTAGCACCACTTTTTCTTAATGGCAGACGTATATTTATTTCCAAGCATTGCATTTTATCAATTTTTGTGCCCTGACATTTGCTCTGATTTTTTATATTTTATCCACTGAAGGGTAGAGATAGGAAAATTAGGTGTTTTTTTTTTTATAAATTTCTAGAAATAGTATATATACTGTTAAACACGTTAAAAGTTAAAATAAGCAGTGGTAATTACTATTTAGTAATTACAATATTTCATGAGAATAAAATTGTGGTGGTAAAATTGCATTAACATGTGTGTCTTGGTAGCTTAATTCCATTATAAATATCATATTTTTTACCATATATTTTAATACTTTTTTATAATATATTATTATAATATTTTAATATTACCATATTTTTTACCATAATTTATGAAACATGTCACCACCAAATTTCAGATAAATTGTATTGTACAGTCAACATAAATGATGAATAAAGTAATATAACATTGGTACCCAACATCGAAATTCTAAACAAGTATATATATATATATATATATATATATATATACATTTCTTTCTTTCTTTCCTCTCTCTCTCCTCACTTCTCTCACTCACTATATATATATATATATATACTCTATATATATATATATATATATATATCTTTCTCTCTCTCTGCCTGCCATATATATATATATATATATATATATATATATTTATATGTATATATATATATATATATATATGTATGTATATATGTAAATTTTCAGGTGTTGGAATATTTTAATCAGGAAGAACCTAGGAGTAATTGTCGGTTTATCCGACGGGATAACAATGACGGGATGCGGATGGTCAAAACTGGCGGATAGGCGGATACAGATAGTTGCGGATATCGGCCCATCCCCTAATATATATATATATATATATATATATATATATATATATATATATATATATATATATATAGTATATATATATATATATATATATATATATATATATATATGGTGGCCTCTATGTACAATAGATGGGATTATTTTTAATGCTGAAAATTGGTATTTGAATGCTTTTCCTTGACTTTTATTATTCTTTTTGGTAGTTTTTAGCTCAGGTGAGACATTCAATTTCTAGTCTATTGAAACTAGAAATGTTTTTTTACTGACATGTATTAATTACATCCTAATGATTCATGGAATAATACATTTCCTAGTACTAATGGGTCAGGGGATACGAGGGACAGAGCCCCCACATAGACAAATATTCATGTCCTATGATTTAGATGCATGGCATAAAATTTGTTTAAATTATGGTATATCAATATCATTAATGTATCATTGATGCAAGGCTTAATTTAATGATTGGGGTTTTCTTTTTGTGGTAGATTTTTAAGGTTTTTGCTCTTTTATTGTGCCAATGTGATCTTTCATGGATTGTTAGGATGTAATTATAATGCATTTCAGCAAAAAAATAAAATAAAATGAAAATAGTGGTTTCAATAGATTAGAAATTGAATGTGAGCTAAAAAAATTTCCTACTTTAAATTTAAACCCATTTCCTGTCTATATTTCTGAATATGATGAAAATTCTATCTGGCTGGGTTATACTAAATTATTAACTACTTATTTATTTGAGAATTGATGTAGATATAGATTTTGAGAAATATAATTGTGCACCAAAAATGTAAACTTGCCATCAGGTAAAGATATGGGGTATTTATGGCAGGAAGGATTAGTGGTGAAGTACAGATCAAGCATGATCAAGAGTTTATATAGGAGTTTAACTGGTATTTATTCACTGTAAACTCTGGAAGTTTGAAATGTATTTTATATTAATCTATACTAGAAATAAAGAATTCTTTCCATTAAAATAGTTTTTTATTATTTTAAAATCTCAGAATGTATTTTTTATTTATGTACACTTAAAAATTAGGGCTGGAAAAAGCAAATTAGATTAATTACGACAAAGTAATGAAGCCTTATATTGCTGAATGTGATTATTTATATCTTGAATATTGATATATTAGTATTTTCCAATATTTTATCTTGGATCATAGCACAACCGAATCAGATATTGTCATATTTGGTGATGTAAGGCTTCATTACATGAATATATTTGATTTTTTAATAATTTTACAGTGTAATTTATTTAATTTGCTTTGTCAGATTGATTGATTTTTTGTTTTTGTGGAACTGACAAAATAAAATATATGAATATTTCAGTTCTGGTTACAAAAAAAAGGGGGAGGGGTGAAGGAATTATGTACAGTATTGTAGTTTGTTGTACTGTATATGATTACTTTCACCAATCTTTCTACTAACTTATTTTTATTATTTAATTTTGTAGACATGTGAGTGAAAATGTACATAAAGTGGATAATATTATATCATCAGCAAGATCAACAACTTCTCTCTTTAATATCCAAGCAATTAATGCTAGGATTCGTTTAAGAGACGTTTGTGAACGAGCTATTTTATCAGGATCATCATCTACCATCAGTCAACGAATAGATGAAATATTATGGAGAAAGGTGTACTATGACCCATTATCCTCTGCCAAAAAGATAAGACAGGTATGCAAAAAGCTTTCAAGTTTGTTTAATAATAAATTTTAACATTCCAGAAAAGTTTGTCAAAACTCGTTAACTATGTTGAATAAATTTTTCATTGAATGAATATAATGTACAGTCATTAACTTAGTTTAATAATAAATTTTTCATTGAATATGTTAAATATAATGTACAGTCTTTCTTTCTTTAACGTATATTTTTAATAGTCAACTGTATTTTATATTAGTATTAATCTTACAGGGTTCTTCCTGGTCCGAAATTGAAAAAGGTTTGATTTGGGCTCACCTAAATGATGGCATTGCATTCTATCATCACCTTCTTATGGCTTTGTCGTCATCTGTGAATAATTCTGTCAATTGCAAAGCAGATTTATTACCTAGTTTTCATCATGGTAATATATTTTTATACATTTTAAAAATTTACCATTAAATGTTTTAAAATAATAGGTTAAAAAACGTTTCTAGTTTTATTATTATTATTAGTAGTAATATAAATCTGTTAGGGACTTTTAACCTTGACTGAAAGAGAAAGAAGCTAATAACACCTGTTAGAAGAAAATAACTTTTTCCTTTACCAAAATAGTCAGAACTATCACAGAATATGACAATTATAAACCTGTATTAGCTCTTAGTTTCCAGATTTATATGGAAACCTAACATATTCACTTTATTTAAAGACATATATGGAATACTTACTTAAAATCTCGATCATGTGTGTTCTTGTTTCTTGTTTGTAGTCAACTTCTGGGCATCTCTTGTCACATTTCAACAATAGTCAGTAATCATAGAGGTATTCCATTTGTCCTGATACCTTCTTTCATCGCTGAAATGTTGGTGGAAGTGCGTTCCATGTTTGTCACTGATCACACCACAATTGCTTGAGAAAAAACTCAAGATGAGAATGAAGTAATTATATTTTGAGGACATATTATAACCTAATTCTCAGTATGTTGTCAGTTCATTAACAGCTATATTGTAGCTTTCAGCTCTGATTCCCTAAGAAGTCGATAGCAAATTTGAAGGCTTTCTAAGCTGCTTTCTCATTCTCTTGAACAACTCTATTACAGGCTTCTTCCCCAAGCAGTTGATTAATCTGAAGGGCCAACAAAGATTCCCTCCTAGATCTTAGCATTGCTCAGATGTGGGAATTTTGTCCCTAAATACTTGAAAGTTTCTCCTTCCCGATTCATTGCCTTAACAAAATTCATTAACCAAAGTTTGATATGTCATGGTGAAATATGATTTTATCACAGTAACTAAATTAGTGTACTGGATGTACTTTTCTCCAAGCTCAAAGAAGAAATTAAACATCAGGCCAATGTCTTCTTTTGTAGTGTATTCCCTAACTTCATTCCAAGCAAGACGGCTATAAGCTTCAGATCTCTACATATCTGCCATTGATGGTCTTCATATTTAATGATTTCAAGAAGCAGCTTCATATTTACACATTTCTCCTTCATATATAGTGCGTGACCTTTTGGATTGATTAGACGGCAGTGAATTTCCATTGTGAAGCAAAACTGCTTTCAAGCTTAACTTAGACAAGTGTGAAAAGTCTTTACTCTCTTTAGTCTTGTGGATTATGTCTCATTCTCAAAGATGTCACGAGATCATTTACATCAGTGCAAGCAACAAGGTTGTTTTTCACTTGGAAAAATTGGATCGTCTTTCTTTTGGTTTCTGTATACATACACTTTTAACATTTCTTACAAGAAATTCCACTGTTGAAGTCTGTGGACAAGAAGCTCGGCGTTGTCTTTTGGGTCCTGAATTAAATAATTCAGTTCATTTTGCAATATTTTGTGTGATTAACTGGACGAGGTTAATTCTGATGTAAAATTAGAGACATTGCTGTAAAGAATCTGGTTGTTCTTCGCAACTACCCTCTAGGTCTTCATTGGGCTCTAGGATTTGGTGGGATTGTTATAGGCAGATCATCTCCTTATGCTACTGGTTGTACAGCTGTTGGTCCGTTTTTTTTTCTTAGTATCGTATGTTTAAGAGGATGCATCATGCAGAAATAACAATCATTTGCGTGGTTGGTAGGTTCTCGCCATATGAGAATGACAAAAATCATTGACCTATTTTAATATTTAACCAACCGAAGAGATTTACTCCATGTATATTACAGAAAGTCGGTGGTGACCAAGATTTATCCTGGTTTCTTATTTCACAATCGGAATAATGGTATATGCCATCTTTATTAATGAAAGGAATTTCACATTTCTCAGATGCAAAGGTCACTTTACCGCATGTCCAACAAAAATTATTCATACTATTAACAAATGTATACGCCATCTTGAAATTTAAATAATCTTAAATGAAATAAAAATTAATTAGAAATAACAGGATTCACACGAGTGAATTATTTAGAAAAACGGATGATTTACAGAGCTAATTTTTTAGAATTATCAGGAGCCAGAGATTTAGGTTTCTGTAAGCACAACAAAAGTCTTACCATCAAAATGGCCTTCCTTGGTATAAGAATTTTCAATCAATATTGCAACTAAATTTTTTTTCTTTTTAAACCGAATTTCTTTGTTAAAGTTGGAATTTTTTGCTAATTCAAAAAGGAAATACCTTTTTTTCATGAAAATGAGAGCTAAGAGAGTTTTAAATGTTGGATTCGTTTTTAGCCCACAAATTGATAGTTTTAAATGTCAAAATTCATTTTTAGCACATATAAATGCATAAGAATTGGCTATTTTAAAGTTGATAGAAATTTTCGTGTTCACCAGTTTTATTAATAATTGGATGGAGTGTAAAGTTATTATTATTAGAATAAATTAATGGACTAATCAATTAATTTCAGATTATGAAACAATTAAAAAGAAGGACTCTGGCAATTCACGTACTTCACTAGATGATATATTCTTTCGTTCCCTAACCTGCCTTGGGGACTTAACCAGATATATGCTAGATATCCCCAATCAGATTTCAATTAATAGCACTTACCTTCTCCCAGTCCGATATTATCATCAGGTTTGATTTTATATTTATATATATATATATATATATATATATATATATATGTAATATATATATATATATATATATATATATATATATATATATATATATATATATATATATATATATACTCTATATATATATATATGAATGTATGCTAAAAGTAGGAAGTAAGAATGTTAACACGAATGGTGGAATGAAGAGGTGATGAAAGCGGTTAAAAGGTAAAAAAAAGTGGTTGAATGTACTAAAAGCAAATGATGAAGTTTCAAAGAAAGATGCTTGGGAATTATAGGAGAGGAAAAAAGAGAAATACTAAAAGGTGTATACGTAGGGAGAAAACAAAGAGGTAAATGAACAGTTTGGAAAGGAGGATGAATGAGGACATACAAAAGAATACTTCTGGAAGGAAATATGAAAGGTTAGGAAATGAGAATAAAGGGAATCTACTTAGAATAATGAATAGGGATGGTGCTTTGTAACTGATGAAATGGATGTGAGGTGTGGAAAAGAACACTTCGAAAATCTGCACAATATTAACAGTAATGATGAGGTGTTAGTGAATGTGTGTGGTTTTGATGGTGCGAGAGGAATAGGTATTTGGGGATGAGGTTATTAGTAGGAGAGTGTGGGTAGGGTGAGAAAGTTGAAGAATGGAGAAAAATCTGCGGGTATAGATGAAGTGCAGGTAACGAAATGAGATCAAGAAGCGGGGCTGAGATGGTGATTGGTGGTTGGAAGTTATTAAAGCGTTTATGGAGGTATAGTTCCAAAGGATTGGAGGAGAGCAGTAATAGTACCCTTGTATAAGGAGTAAAAAAAGGGAGAAAAAAAGAGGAACTGTAGAAATTATAGGGGAATAAGTTTATTAGTGTTGTAGGAAGGTATATGCTGGTATTTTGGTCGAGAAAGTGAGTCGTCGAGTGACTGAAGGGACTGATTGGTGAAGGTAAAGAACAAGGTGCGTTTACAGGAGTGGTAGAGGATGTGTGGATAAAATCTTTGAAACAAATGATTGAGAAAATGAGGGAGAAGAAGAATAAATTATATTTAGGTTTTATGGATTTACAACAGGTATGGTAGGTTAATAAGGGAAGCACATGGCAGGTAGTGAGTGATATATATGAGGGTGTTGGTGGTAGGCTTTGAATGGAATCAAAAAAGTATGTATGACGATAGTGTAGAAGCGTGTGTAAGAATAAATGGTTTCAATGGTGATTGGTTTTAGGATTAATACGGAGTGAGACAGGGGTTGTGTTATGTCTCTTGGTTATTCAATGTGTATATGGATGATGGGAGGTTATGAAAGAATTCGAGGTGGGGATGGCAGGGAAATGGTGTTAGAATGATGGAGAATGGAGGAGAGGAGTGGAGGGTGCCTACCTATTGTATGCGGATGATTTGGTTTCTGTGTGGAGTCTGAAGAAGTTTGAGAGGATTGGTGAAGGTGTTGGCAACAAGAAAAAGGAGGGTCTAGTAAACGTAGATAAAGTAAAGAAATGGTATAGTTGGTAGTGAGGACAGTCCTCAGTGTGAAGTTATGTTAGATGATGAGCAGCTGGGCAAGTGTCTGAGTTTAAATATTTAGGGTATGTGTTGGGGAGAAGGGAACGAAACTATCAAAGTGCAGAGTGTAGTAGGAAAGTTGTGAATGGCAGGAAGGTGGCTGGTGCAATTAAATCGTTGGTGAATGTAAAAGGGACTAAAGGCTTGAGTGCGCTAGAGGAGTTTTACATGAGGGGTATGTTGTTACCTGTGTTGTGTATGGTGGTGAGACTATGGTCTGGAATAAAGTATAGATCTAAAGTTCGAAGTAGGTTCAGATGGACAATCTAAAGAACGTGTTAGGTGTCAGTTTAGATAACAATAAAGAGAATGGTGAACTTAAACCAGACAGAACTTTTAAATAAAGTATATTTAGAGATAGTTTTGATCATGTGGAAAGGATAAGATAAGTCAGTTGGATTAGCGGATCTTATAGTGGAGAAGTGTGTTAGGTTTTCGGCAGCTAAGACAAAGTCGTTAAAATCGGTGGAACAAATCTAAAGGATTCGCAAGGCAAAATCCGGAAGTCGCAAGGGTTTATGTCGAGGAGCATGGTTGTGGCCCACCTGGGTGAGGGATGAACCCGGCTGAGATGGCATAGTGAGGGGTCCGTCGCGGTCCCCTGATGCTCTAGGGTGGATTTTCTGTCTGACGAGCTCTCACTAATTAATGGTACAGAGGGGCGGTAAGGCTGGGCTTTCTTTTCGACGTTTGTCATGTTCTCCTACTGTTTTTCTTTTCCGATGCTTGTACAGCACCTTACCCCCAATTTTAAGGGAGGTCCGAGGGAAAGGTTAAGAAAGAAGATTTAGATATATATAGGTGAACATATATATATATATATATATATATGTTTGTTCATACATAAAGAGATATATATATATATATACCTCACATATATATATATATATCATTAAGACTGGGTAAGATGCATAGCATGCACCGGAAACAGAAAAGTAGTAGAAGAATATGATGCAAATTGAAAACTCATCGTCCCTTTATACGCACTGTAGTGAGAACTTCGTCGCAGTCAGAAAATCCACCCTAGAGCTTCACAGGACCCCAATGGACCTCACTATGGCATCTCTCGTCAATGTGGGGTTCATCCTTTGGCCCAGGTGCGCCACAACCATACACCCTCACAAAACCCCGCCAGTCCCTCCTATTATGCACCTTTCTTCTCGCCTCTGCCAAACTCATTTCCTTCTCCTCCAGGCATTTTCTTTACTGACTCAATCCGCTCACTCCAGTCTCCCAGCCGGTCGATTCCCAGTACACTCACCACTATATATATCCACTTAGCCAACTGAGTATCATCCATCCTTTCCACATAACCAAACCATCTCAACGTGCTTTCATTTATTCTCTCATTTACCCCTTTCTTCACACCACACAACTCTCTAGCACGTTCATTTCCTCATTTTATCAATTTATTCCTCTCGCACCTAACACGCCCCCAAGATTGTCCATTTGAACACATTGTACTTTGGATATATACATCTTATTCCAGACCATAGCCTCACTACTATACATTAACGCAGGTAACGACATCCCTCATGTAAGACCCTAGCGCACTCAAGACTTTAGTCCTTTACATTCACCAAGGATTTCATTGCATCTGTTTTTTCATCCAACATTTATCCTAAATATTTAAACTCAAGACGCGTTCAGCTGCTCACCATCTAACGCAACTTCACCAGGGACTGTCACTCACTCACAGAGTCCCACAACCATGGCTTGCTTACTCTTATCCTGCGTTTGCTTTGAAACACCCTTTTTTACAGACCCTGCCAAAACTCTCTACAAATCCATTCCCTCCATTCCCTTCCATCCACCATTATTTCCATTCCATCCATTCCTTCCTCCACCCCCTCCACCCACGAAAAACAAACGATCCATTTTCCTTCCATTCCACCTACCTATTATATATATATATATACTCCTCTCTCTCCTCTCCTTTCCTGCTCTATATATATATATATATATATATATATATATATATATATATAATATATATATGCTATATATATATATATATATATATTTTATAATAATATATATATGCTCTTTCTATAATATATATATATATATATATAATAATAATTGTTTAAAAAAAAACAAATTTCATTATTCATTCAGGGATGTTTTGACATTTGTAATATACATTTTATAAATGGTTTTGATTTAATGTGTACACCTTTTTTTTCTTTATATCAGGCATTACATTATAATTGTGAAGGTGGTCTCACTCACAGTAATCTTGCCACTGTGTATTCTACAAACAACCAACCTTTTTTGGCTGCTTTACATTACCTTAGAGCGTAAGTATTTTATTGTTTATTTACGATTCAGAAATTTTATGTGGTGTTTATAAGCTTTTGCTGAATTTATTGTAACCTAATTGAAGGGATTTATTTTAAACTTTTAATAATTAAGTTGATTTACACATGATTAATTTTAATATTTAATGATTTCCACCCAAAAAAACAACAGGTTAACATGCGAGAAGCCGTTTGAAGCTGCAGAGAACAATCTAAAAAGGATGTTGGATAGGAGTCGAATTTGGTTAGAGAATAAGAAATTGGAGTATGAGAAGCATAACAACAATCTGAAAGAAGTCAATTTTGGGAAAGAATGTACCTTATTTCTTCACACTTGTTTAGCTCTCCTTTCCTGCTTTATTAATAACCGAAAATTTGAAGAAGTTGCTCTGGTAAGAAGTTTTTTTTAATGGACTATATAAATTGTATTTAAATGTTTTAAATTTTTCAAAGTAATGAATTAAGTTGAAACATTACTCGTCACATTGAGTTTTTTTCCTCCCCTTCTTTCTTATCACAATACTAAAAATGTAGGGAAAATTTCATACATTCTTAACTGGATTGAATAGTTTCTTTTGTATTTTTTATTTTTTGTTTCAGTTGAGTCGAAATGCATTGGTGCAAGTAAGCAAACTTCTCGATAATTATGACAACATCGAACCCACAGATATTTCAGATGCATCTAATAATGATAATTCTTCAACACCCGTAAATGTAAAAGGTATAAATGGATGCATTGAGTCTCCGGTACCTTCCAAATCTTATTCTTATCAGCAACAACATCGTCATCAACACGAAAAAGATTCAACAAATAAGAAAAATTTGGAAGATGGATCAACATTTGTTGTTACTCCAGAATCAATGGTTATATTGTGTGCTTTAATTATTCTGTGTATTAAACGGCTGCGAGTAACAGGTAATAAGGAACTAACGTCTTTCATAACTATGTGAGTTTGGTAGAGGCGAGAAGAAAGGTGCATAATAGGAGTGACTGGCGGGGTTTTATGAGGGGTATGGTATGGATGGATTGCCTGGCCAATGGGCTGACGAGATGCCATAGTGAGGGTCCGTCGCGGTCCCGTGAAGCTCTAGGGTGGATTTTCTGACTGCGACGAGTTCTCACTAAAAGGTATAAAGGGGGCGGTAAGGCTGGACTTTCTTTTCGACTTGCGTCATATTCTTCTACTTTTCTGTTTCCGGTGCGTGTTACGCACCTTACCCCCAGTCTTGGGGAGAGAAGGTGGGTGATATATATATATATATATATATATATATATATATATATATATATATATATATATATATATATATATATATATATATATATATATATATATATATATATATATAACAATTAATATAAACAATATATATCTTTCTTTTCTTTTCTTTCTTCAATTCCTCTTTTGCCCCAAGATTGGGGGGTAAGAATATAACCGATTATGGGAAAAAAGAAAAAAACAGTAAACCTAATTTCAGCAACAAGCGACATAACAGGCCGTGAGAGGCTCGTGCAGACAGAAAATCCACCCTGAAGCTTCTTGAGACCGGACCCTCACTATATTAAATCGTCAATGTAAGTCCTTTCGGGTTGAGGAACACAAGCTATCTACAAAACCCGCCATTCTCTCTTATTACCTTTTTACTCGCCTCTGCCAAACTCGCATTCTCTCCTTCAGACATTCGTTCACCGTCAATCCACTTTCTCTTCGGTCTCCCAGCCGGTCGGTTCCCAACACACTCTCCACTATACATCGCTTAACCAACCGACTATCATTCATCCTTTCCACATTGACCAACCATCTCCAACATACTTTCATTTATTCTCTCATTTACCCCTTTATTCACACCACAAGACTCTAATACGTTCATTCCTCACTTTAATAATTCTTTTAACACATCATCTCTAAGATTGTCCATCTGAACACATTGAACTTTATACTTCTTATTCCAGACCATGGTCTCACTACCATACAATAACACAGGTAACAGCAACCCTCATGTAAGACTCACCAACGATTTAATTGCTCCCGCTTTACGTTCATTAACGATTTAATTGCGCCAGCCACCTTCCCTTGCCATTCCTGGCTTTCCTGCTACACTCGCCATCATCCGTTCCTTCTCATCCAGCGCATACCCTAAATAATTTAAACTCAGCCACTTGCTCCAGCTGCTCATCCCATCCTAACATAACTTCCACACCAGGGGCCTGTCCTCCTCCCACAACCATAACACTCTTATCTACGTTTACTTTCAGACCCCTCCTTTTACGACTCCCTGCCAAATCTCTCCACCAATCTCTCAAACTCTTCAGACTCGCCACACAGAGCCAAATCATCCGCCTACAATAGGTAGGGCACCCTCACTCCCTCTCCATTCTCCATCATTCCTAACACCATCCCCTGCCATCCCAGCCTCGAATTCTTTCATAACCCCATCCATATACACATTGAGACAATAACCAGGAGACATAACATACAACCCTGTCTCACTCCGCTATTAATCCTAAACCAATCACCATTGACACCATTTATTCTTACACACATACTATCGTCATACATGCTTTTGATTCCATTCCAAAGCCTACCACCTGTATTATTAACACCTGCCATAACTTCCCTATTAACTCTATCATACGCCTATTTAAATCCATAAAACCTAAATACTTAATTTATTCTTCTTCTCCCCTCATTTTCTCAATTTGTTTCAATGTAAGATTTGATCCACACATCCTCTACCACTCCTAAACACTGCTTGTTCTTCACCAATCAGTCCCTCAGTCCCTCGACACACTCTTTCGACCAAAATACCAGCATATACCTTCCCTACAACCTCAATAAGCTTATTCCCCTATAATTTCTACAGTTCCCCTTTTCTCCTTACCCATATACAAAGGTACTATTACCACTCTCCTCCAATCCTTGGAACTATACCCTCCACTTGGCTTAGCTTTGTTACACAACTTTAAATCCAATCAATCACCATCCCTCGCCTCCCATCTTGATCATTCACTAGTAATTTCTTCCTTCCATTCCACCATTATTCCATTCCCTCCCATCCATTCCATCCATTCCTACATCCTTCCTTATTTCCACCATTCTCATTCTTCCTTCCTTCCAGCCCCTTGTATGTCCTCATTCATCCTCCTTCAAACTGTTCATTTTACCTCTTGTTTTTTCCTCTTTCCCTTATATACACCTTAGTATTTCTTTTTTCCTCCTTATATAAATTCAAGCATCTTTCTTTTAGGCTTAAAATCTGGGTGGCTTCAGTTACGTTCAATACGCAGCCTGTTTTTGCTGCCAGCCAGCCAGCACTCATCATATCTTCGTTCCACCGTTCGGCTGTTAACGTTCTTACTTCCTGCTTTAGCACGTCCACACGCTTCGGCGCACCTGCCAACAGTTGAAACACCATTCATTTTACGTTTGTTCAGTGTCAGCTTGATTTCACGTTCCAGCCGGGTTACTAATAAATCTTACCATGCTTAATCATGTTCTCTTATCATAACTATCATCTTAATTTTACTTTCCTTCGTATCTGCCTTCCGTCAAATTTTAACCCAGTTTTGCAGGTTATTAAAATCCATGCCTGCTATATATATATATATATATATATATATATATATATATATATATATATATATATATATATATATATATATATATATATATATATATATATATATATATATATATATATATATATATATATATATATATATATATATATATTTTTTTTTTATTTACATGTTAGGAGTTTGATGCTCTAAATGTTAAATGGTCAGTACTGAAATGGTTAGAGGATGGTTGATAATATAGAAGTAAATTTAACTAAATAGAATTTTATTTATAAAAGTAATTTACTAAAAAGATTGTAGGAATGCAGTTTATGAAAATTAAAATAAGCAGACAAAATATGTATGGAGATGGAATATTAACTTTCAAAATGTATGAATACCAATGGAGTGGTGGTACATGATTGGGTTATAGGGACATTAGGCAAAGTGAAATCTATGCACACCTAGAAGGCGAATAAAGCATTGTGAAATAAATATGTTGATATCATTGAATCAGTATGGTTAATTAGGAAAGTCGTGTGACGTGCATGCAAGGGAGGATTTTGTGTTTTCAGAAGTCAGATTTGTTATTTTAAAGACTTAAGTTATAAGAAAAATTGTTTTTCCTTTGTTTATGTTTGGTAGCGCATAATTAATATATACCTTTTTTTTTTCTTTCTTTCTACAGCATCTGCTCATACAAATGCATCGGAAGCCCTTTTGGTTTCTTTGTTGTTGTCATTAGTCTCTCATATTATTACTCGATTGGAACAAAGATTTTCTCTTATTGACCCTACGTACATCCAAAAACTTTTACCTCCTCAAGATCAAGTAAGAGTTTAAATGCATTTTCTTTATGTACCTTTAAGGAATAAGTTCATGTAGAGGAGTGTAAGACTCAAACTTTATAATATAAATTATAAAAATTTTCCAAGAATTTGTATGCTTAATTTTTAGTAATTCTTTGAAATTTTTTTATTTTTTTCCCCAATGGTATTCTTAAGATCTTAAAGATGGGGAGGAACTTATTTTAGAATTTTAATAATGTTTGTAATTATTGAGAGATTTTGTTTGACCTTTGAGTAGATTAGTCATATTAGGTTGGTTATTTCTTTTACTGTAATTTTTTCCAGTTACTCTTTGATTAAAAAAAAATTTTTTTTTAGACGCTCAAACCAGAAACTGAAGAAGTTGGAGTTAAAGAAAATCATGAGTCGAGTCTTTGCAATGGAGATAACAAAGTGAAGAAAAGCGGCAAAAAAAGACTTAATAAGTTAGCTAAGTTAAGACGCAAAAGAAATAAAGAATTAGGTGATAATGAAGACAGTGATAACGAAGGTAATAATAATAATAATAATAATAATAAATAATAATAATAATAATAATAATAATAATAATAATAATAATAATAATAATAATAATAATAATAATAATAATAATAATAATATAAGGTCGGTAAAATGAAAAAATCTAGAGCAAAGTCCAACAATACACCTGGCAAAACTTTGATAAATTATTATACGATAATTAAAACATCTAATTTTCATTGTTAGTTATATATCGTTAGTTTTCTACCGTTATGTGCAGATCAAATCTTTACATTGATGACCGTTGAAAATGAGGGAGAAAGAAAAGAATAATTGTATTTAGGTTTTATGGATTTGCAACAGGCGTATGATATAGGGTTAATAGAGGAAGCTCTATAGGTGTTAGTGATATATGGTGTTGGTGGTAGGCTTCCTGATTGGAATCAAAAGTATGTATGAGGATAGTGAGGCGTGTGTAAGAATAAATGGTGTCAAAGGTGGTGGTTTAGTATTAATAGAGGAGTGAGGCAAAGGGTTGTGTTATGTCTCCTTGGTTATTCAATTTGTATATGGATGGGGTTATGAAAGAATTAGAGGTGGGAGTGGCAGGGAAAGGTGTTAGAATGGTATAGAATGGGTGCCCTAACTGCCTATTGTACGCGGATGATTTGGTTCTTTGTGGCGAATCTGAAGAGTTTGAGAGATTAGTAGAGATTTGGCAGTGTGTAAAAGGAGGGTTTGAAAGTAAACGTAGATAAGAGTTATGGTTGTGAGTGAGGATAGCCCTCAGTGTGAAGTTATGTTAGATGGTGAGCAGCTGGAACAAGTGTCTGAGTTTAAATATTTAGGGTATATGTTTTGATGAGAAGGGAACGGAAGATGCAGAGTGTAGTAGGAAAGTTGTGAATGGTTGGAAGGTGGCTGGTGCAATTAAATCGTTGGTGAATGTAAAAGGACTAAGTCTGAATTGCGCTAGGGTCTTGCATGAGGGTATGTTGTTACCTGTGTTATTGTATAGTAGTGAGACTATGGTCTGGAATAAGAAGTATAGATCTAAAGTTCAATGTGTTCAGATGGACAATCTTAAGAACGTGCTAGGTGTGAGAAAATTGATAAAATGGGAATGAACGTATTAAGTTGTGTGGTGTGAAGAAAGGGGTAAACGAGAATAAATGAAAGTATATCGAGATAGTTTGGTCATGTGGAAAGGATGAATGATAGTCGGTTGGTTAAGCGGATGTATAGTGGTGAGTGTGTTGAGAACCAACCGGTTGGGAGACCGAAGAAAAAGTGGATTGAGTCAGTAAAGGAATGTTTGCAGGAGAGAAATGTGAGTTTGGCAGAGGCGAGAAGAAAGGTGTATGATAGGAGAGAATGGCGGGTGTTGTAAGGGGGCTTGGTTGTGGCCCACCTGGGCCAGGGGATGAACCGTGGTGATTTACCATAGTGAGGATCGTCGCGGTCCCTTGAAGCTCTAGGGTGGATTTTCTGACTGCGACGAGTTCTTACTAATTAATGGTACAGATGGGGCGGTAAGGCTGGGCTTTCTTTTCGACTTTTGTCATATTCTCCTACTGCTTTTCTTTTCCGATGCATGTAACGCACCTTACTCCCAATCTTTGAAAAAAAAAGGTAGATGAAGAATAATAATAATAATAATAATAATAATAATAACTAACAATAACAATAATAATAAAAAACGGATGTATAATGGTGAATGTGCTGGGAATTGAGTGGTTGGAAGACCGAAAAAAAGTGGGTTCAGTCAGTAAAGGATTGTCTGAGGGAAAGAAATGTGAGTGTGTCAGAGGCAAGAAGAAAGGTGCATATTAGGTGTGAATGGGGAGGTTTTGTGAGGGTGGTATGTTTGTGGGCCTTGCCCAAGGGATGAAATCTACATTGACGAGATACCACAGTGAGGGGTTCGTCGCAGTCTTGTGAAGCCCTAGGGTGGATTTTTTTTTTACTGCGACGATCACTTAGGGGTATGGAGGAGTTGGCTTTCCTTTCTACTTTGGTCATGTTCTACTACTTTTGTTTCTTGTGTATGGTGCGTGAACTTCATCCCCAATCTGAGGGATGATGATAATGATAAAAAAAGAATCCAGATTCTAAGTCAGATTTTATTAAGGATCTGAAATTTGAAAAAATTCGCACTTTTAAAAATTTTTTTTTTTCTAATTCCTATTTAATTTTCATTTTCGACATATTTTTTGTACAGAAACTTTTGTTGCCAATTGTTTACAAGTATGAACATTTTCTAACATTAACTAAGTATTCGAGATAGAGAACAAGAAGATATATCATTATTTCTTTTTTTTAAAGGTATTGATGAAGATGAAAATTCTGGCGATTCACTTTTAGATAGAGGGGGATCATCATCAAGTGACGAAGCCGGTATTGACGACGACTATGATGACGCGTTTGATGCCTCAGTTTTATGTTCTTCTGAAGAAGATGAAGAAACAGATGAGGTAGATATTAACTTTAATAATTATTATTATTATTATTATTATTATTATTATTATCCTCGTGCAGAAAGTCTCTTTGCCAAGGAGAGAGACTCGGGCATTTTTGGTTGATGTCTACTGAGAACTTTCTTCAAATTTTTGTTTTTCATTTGTATTCTATTTTTCCGAATAATACTTTTATTAATATTAGTGTTGTTATCATTAAATAATTATTTTTATTATTAAATTTATTAATATGTAATAATGTATATTAAGAATGAATTGTAAAGTTTTCTTTTTTTAATTATAGGATATTAAGATTGAATGTGAAGAAGAATGGGAAGGTATTACAGAAGAAGAACATGTTCAATTAGTAGAGCAAGAAGGAATGTTGGCAGCCGTTAATGTTATAACACAGTGGATATTTCAGGATGACTCTACTATAAAAATGTGTTGTAAACAAAATTCTAGCTTCTGGGATCCCTTTGCCAAGCTATTCAACTTACTCCATGTCGATTATGAAAAGCTTAATAACAGTGAAGCTGTCAACAAAGAACGCGTATTGAATAAAATAAAGGAAATGACAAAATCGGACAAGACTGAAGATGAGGAACTTAAAAATTTGTTTGGACACCTTCCAGAGAGTATGATGCTTCATTTAGTGATGCCCTCCATATTTCAAAGCTCCAATCAATTGCATAATCTTAAACCGTCAGAAGTAGTAAGTTAAGATATTTATTTTTTCTACTATTAGACATTTATTATTTTCATAGATATTTATTATTTTCATAAATTTAATGTATAATAGTATATGAATTTGACATTTTTTTCACAAGTGTATGAGCGTGTGCATGTGACTTTTTTCATTATATATTTTTCTATTTTACACAATTCTTGTTTCAATATTATATGTAGAGTATATATAACTAATTAGTAGCTTAATATAATTAATTAGTTAAGCAGTAAGTGATTACTATTGAAATATTCACATGGCATTACATAACTTAAATAGCTTACAAATTGCATAACATGACTCATTAAACCCATTTGCAACCGTTACAAAGCAGTATGCATAGTTATGTTGCACCGTTGGATGAACTTTTTATAGGTACTTGACTGTTACATGTGCATATACATAGATTATTAAAATTAAAAACTTAAGAGATTGATGAGATACCACAGTGAGGGTCCGTCGCAGTCTCATGAAGCCCTAGGGTGAATTTTTCTGACTGCGACGACTTCTCACTTAAAGGGTATGGAGGAGACGGTAAGGGGGAGGGGGCTTTCCGACTTGCGTCATGCTCTTCTACCACTTTTCTGTTTCCTGTATATGCCGCGCACCTCACCTTCAATCGGGAAAGGAGGTAGATAATAATAACCTCACCTTCAATCGGGAAAGGAGGTAGATAATAATAATTTAGAGAGCGAGAAGCAGTTCCTTCTCCAATAGGAAAGAATGATTACTAGTGCCTTTTTTATACCAAATAATTTTAATGTAGGTTATGTGTCATATGTTATAAAAAGATTGATATAACGGAAAAGTTTTTTTTAACGTCACATAGATGTAGAAAATTAAGGACTGCTGAAATAAATAAAATGTGAGGGCTATCCAATTACTTCAAGTTTAATTATTCCTACTATTTTGGTTTTACATGCATTGTATTAATACTAGAAGAATAATAATAGATGTAAATCATTAAACCTCTTTACTTTTCCATTACTTTTTATCAAAGACCAGTATAATAATCCCTTGTGTCAGGATTTTTGATTCAACAGAGGGAAGACCCTGTTGCAGCTAATCTTGGAATGTTTACTCTTGCCTATTTGAATTGGTTACATTTCTTCATTTAGTGGATTGATTAGGAAGTATATTAAAAAAATTAAAAAATAAACATTTTTTAATTTTGATTTTTTTTTTTGAAAGAATCTTTTAAGAGTGTATCGTATGAATTGCATTATGGAAGAATTATGTGGACGAGAAGACACGCCTCTGAAGGTGAAGGAGGGGAAATTCATAGTGTCTGAAGAGAAGGTGAAAGATGTTGAAAATATCAAAATGGAGGTAAATTTTTTTCTTTTTCTTTTTAAATTAATAAAAGTTTACGTGTTCATTATTTTTTTAAAGGCATGTTCATTATGTTTTATAAGATTTATATATAATTAATAATGATATTTAACTTTTCTGTAGGGTGAAGCTTCAGGCGGAAGATCTACTCCAATCAAACCCTCCCAACTGCACAATCACAATAATGGAGAAAGCAACAGTGATGCTACCAAACCCTTTAACTCACAGAAACCGGCAGAATCTATGGAAGATAATACTAAACAAGTTCAGATGCAATTATCCAACAATTTTAGTAGCAAAGTGTCATCAAGTATGCAGTCTTTGACAGCTCAGTGGCTGCAGCACGAAGTTCGAAATTTGGAGGAGAAGACCAGTAGAAGAATGAAGTTGGGAGGACTATATTTGGTTCCCGATGCTTCAGTTCTAATACATCATTTGTCAGCTGTAAAGCAAATTTTATCAACACCTTCACACATGGTTATAATACCCCAAGTTGGTTAGTTATTTACTAACTCGAAGAAACTTTTTTTCTCTCTCCAATTATCCACTTAATTTCTTTTTGAAAGTTTATATATTTGGCAATTTTCAACTGTGCGAAATAAATATGTCATTAGCTTAAGTTCAATAACATAACATTTATGTTTTTTTTTCAGTTATTGATTCTCTAGATCAGCAGAAACGAGATAGTTTGGGAGCCCGAGATGCCATTCGTTGGCTTGAGGCCAAACTGCGTTATGGTTCACGGTTTATGCGTGCCCAACGCCCACATGAAAAGTCTCATCTTCCTTTAATAAAATATCCTAAACGGAAGGACAAGGAAGCTTGGTAATTATATAAATAATTTATTTTTTTATGATATTTTATAGGGTTGAAGCAATATTTTACTTCTGAACAACTCAGCTTGGTCATTACCTAGTTGATACCAAATTATTTGGTTTCTGTATTTTACCAATACCATACTTGACTTCATCTCTAATGAATCGACCTATTCTTGCTACTTAAAGGCCTATTCTAGTTTATGATGACTACAGATATCTAATCTTGCTACTGATAGGCCTATTCTAGTTTATGATGACTACAGATATCTAATCTTGCTACTGATAGGCCTATTCTAGTTTATGTTGACTACAGATTACTTGCTTTGCATGGTAAAGAAGACTCCAGTAATTCCAATTGTACGATTGTGCTTTTTGAATGAATTGTCGATGACAAAGTATGAAACAGATTAAAGGTGCAGGTTATTAGGAATTGCCAAGCCCTGTCTAGTTAGATTTAAAACCATGCACGTTTTATGATAATAAGGTTGTTCCTCTTTGGTGGATGACAAATCTTGATAGTTTTTTTTTTTATAACACTTCATCGACTAACTAAGCAGCAGCTTATTAATGAGTTATTCATTCAAGATAAAATCCAACAACCCAGTGGGTTTACTAAAGAAAACTACTACCGTATATATTTACACTATAGCTCTGAAAATAAAAACATTATTATGCATTATCTAAAAATGTCCTAATTGAGAATGATCAAATCCTCTCCCTTCTTTAACTTCCACCTCATATTATTTAATATGATTATAATGAGTGATTAGTTTTGTGGATATGATTTTATAGAAAGCTTTTTAAAATAATCTCAGAAAAACAGTTTTGAACGGAGCAACAAATATTCCTGTCTTCTAATGGGTTGGTATATGAAAAAAAAGATTTTAAAGCTAAAAATATTTAATAGGTCGATTGAAATTTTTATCTATACTTGGATTACTTCTTCATTCGCAGGGAATGGTTTCACTTAGCTGAATGTTGCTATTACCTGGGAGCCCAGATGAGCAAAACAGGAGCCAAAACTTCAACGGTTACTCTTCTGACGGCCGAATCTACAACCAAAATGGCTAACAAGAAATCGTTTTCGTTACAGACTTTGGCAGAAGCTGCAGGTAAAAGTTTATTAAATTTTATTTATATCAGTTATGTCTCCTAAATTGCATGATTGGATTCTAGTTATTTACCTTACTAACAATTACATGTAAATTCTACAGTAATTTTAATACGAACTTCTCCGCTTTGAAATTTTGCATTAGAAATAATTTTATGTTGACTATAAATTACATTACAGTAACTTGACTTTTTGCATTAGGAAGTCAATGAGTAAGTGCCTTCAGCTCCTAGATCGTGCTCATTTTTTATCCCGATTTTATTTTCATTCATTATACAAATATCACTTTTATTGCCACTACTGGAAATTAAGCTCATGTTTTCTTAAAACTCATAGAATATTAGGAGGAATAACAAGCAACCTGGGGGGATCGGAGACCGACCTACGTCGACTCCCCCAGCATGCCGTAAATCCCCGGCAATTTTAAATCTGCTATTTACCCCCTGGATGTTGTTTAACATTTCTAAACTTCAATTACTTTTTTTTTACGATCTTTATTTATAAAATTTACAAGTAAATAAAATAATGAATTTCTATATACCAGTATTCACAATTTACTACTAGTATTTACCAGTAAAACGAATATTTGAATCGGGAGCCTGAAAGTAATCATGTTCTCTTTTACTTTAGGTGCGGTTTTTATGTCTGTCGATGAGTTCGTACGTAAGTGGCAGATATCGACAAAAGGTCATAGCTGAAGGGAATAAATTGCTATCTGGAAAAAGGATCAACGATTATTTAATCTCCTAAAGAAAAATGGGAAGATTCACACTCACCATTTTAACTGTAGCGAGAAATGAAAAATAAATTGGATTTTATTCCGATTTATTGAAAAAGGTTTTTGATTTTTTTTAAAAATATTATTTGGCAGTAAAAAAAAAAAATCTAATACAATATCTTAAATAAATATCATCTACAGCTCTATATAATAATATGAAGAGTGGCAAGATACACCTCAACCTCTTCATTCATCATCTATTCGTTCTGATGAGTATTAAATGAGAAAATAGTACTTTTCTTAAACAAAAAAAAAAAAAAAAAAAAAAAAAGTTATGCTTTTGGTAATTTGTTTATTTGTGTTGAAGCGAATATAATGTTTAAATATTTTTTTTTTTTTCGTATGATAGGGCCTCTATACATCAGATTCAGAAAGATTAGTATGAACTCTGAGAACTCTGAAAAAACAAAAAAAAAACAAGAAATAACTGAAAAAGAGTAATTTACTTTCATAAAAAGTACGTTGAAAGCGATAATAAAATAAAGCCTTTCATTTATTACCATTATTATTTACTTATTGCTGAAGCTACTCAGTACTTACTTGTATTACTTTAATTTATGAGAATAGATTAAAATAAAAATTTTTATTAAAACAATTAGGCTACCATGTGGTAAGAGAAAAAGTCTTGTTAAGCAATATAGATCTTCTTCACCAGCGTGCTTTGAAACAGTACTTAATTAAATCATTTAGGCCTACACATTATTTAGCATAAAGAAATATTTTTTTGTATTATTATTATTATAATTATCATTATTTTTTATTATTAAAAATGCCTACAAAGTTTTGGAGATTCCAGTATGTTCTTTGGTAGGTGTTAAATTTATTTTATTTTTAAGTTCTCTATTAACCTCTCTCTTTTTCTTGGGCTTAATAAATAAAATTTTAACAAAAAATGTTCTTTTCTCTAACCTTTATTGGAATCACTGGGTTTGAATCCGGCTTTGATATATAGGCCCTTCTATACAAACCCTTAAAAAAGTTAAAATGCGCCTAATTTCACACACCGCAAAAACCAATTGAATAGGTCAACGAGTGTGGTCAGATTGTGCTCATATAGTCCAATATACTACTCTATGATCTATTGAATTCTAATCGATTGGAGTTTTCGTGGCGTCAGAATAATATAGAAGAGTCATTAATTAACTCCTGACCCCATTTGGAACTTGAATTTCTTGAATTTATAAGCCTTCTAGATTATGTAGAAAGGTTGAGGAAAATTTCTGGAATTTATAAAATATTTGTGATGACATAATTATTAAAAACTAATGATTTTATTTATCAGTAAGGCAATGGCCTGGGAAATTTTCCTTTTTTGAGGGGGGGGGAATGGCAATTTGTTCACGAATTAAAAATTTCATCCGTATTCTTAAATATTTTTAGGTATTGCTATCTCAATTTTTTTCTTCAAACTAAGAGTTGTGTTGGCAAAATATATGACGTTGCTCCTATTGGACTCTTGATAAAAATCGAATATGGTAAATTATTATAACCAATATCAGTAGTAAAGAAATCTGGGGGCAAAAATTAGATTTACTTTTTTAACATTTTTAAGTATTCTGAAGCCTAAAAGGTTAGACACCAACAATAAGCTATTTTCGACAAATTCTAAAACTTTAGGAAAGAAAAACTATGGAATATTAATTTTTTAATGGCTTAAATAAAAATTGAATTTGTTTGTGTAATTATACAGGACACGCTTCCTTGAGGGTAACTGTAACAGTTTGCTTTTGTTTTTTTCAATGTTTCTAGTTCTGACATCGCAGCTGAACATTTTAGTAAGTTTTATTTTCCTGTGTTGGGAAGAAGAATTTCCACAAAGTAAGTTCTGCTTGTCGTAAGAGGCAACGAAATGGACTGGTAGCTGGAGTGGGGTCCCGTTGTCATTTATTTATACCCTAAGAATGATCATTCATGCCTCAGATTTCTGGTGCGTGTTTGCCCACCCCGCCCTCAGATCTGGGGAACCAAGAAATTTTTTTAATTCCCATCAGAAATAAAAATGGTCCTTATTTAATGGAAATTTTTTAGGTTTTCTTTTATGTGGGTTATAAAAATCCTCTATTATGTCTATCAATTTGTTTGGAATTAAATGTGATGGTAATTGACTTTTAGGCTGATGACAAACAGTGAGAAGAGTCTCTGTTTATAGCGATTAAAAATCTATATAAGCCGAGGGTTATTGTCTTGCATGGCTTTAATATTGTAATAACGTCCCAAGCCGAAGTAAACTACTTTGGGTATCATCAATAGAACTGTGGAAATGATTATAAGGTAGTCCGACTCTGGTTTCGATTCTGATTCCAGTTAATGAAAATTATACAATTCGGACTCCAAACTGATTGTGAACATTCAAATTGTAAACTAGACTCCGATTTTGGTTCTGCGATGTTTTTTTCAATCAGATTCTAATGCCAGTATTATTAAAAATAAGATTCAAACTATTTACGAGTATTCGATATTCAAAAGGGCCTGCAAAGCGGAATAAAATAAAGCGGGCCGGAGCCGGGAAATTTTAAAATTGCGATGTGATCGGAGCCGAGAAATTTTAAAATTGTGGAGACTGGTATTTTTAAAATGACGAAGACTGAACTTTCAAAAAATTCATCAGTTCCGCAGTCCTGCTTTTAAATCTGATTCAGACTACAGTTCCGAAAGATCTTTCCAACAAAATTCCACTACCACAGCCCTGATCATTAACCTAAGTTTAACAACATAACAATAATTTAATATTAACAAAGGAGAGACACTTTAATTTCTTATGACGGTAACATAAAATTTGTATTTAACCAAACAATTTCGTAATAATAAGCCTGGGTTTGATTTTTGTATTGGAAATGAGAACTTTTATATCGATTCATTTCAGTATAAACTATTTTGAATCCGTCACACTCGAGTCTATGCATTCCTTCCCAAAGATTATAGAACATTGACTTTTTTTGGAAGATTCCTTCTATGTTTGGAAACCCTGTTAAATATATATATATATATATATATATATATATACTACTTATATATTTTTATATATATATATATATATATATATATATATATATATATATATATATATATATATATATATATATATATATATATATATATATATATATATATATATATATATATATATATATATATATATATATATATTTAGTGTGTGTGTGTGTGTGTGTGTGTGTGTGTGTGTTTGTGTGTGTGTGTGTGTGTGTTATTATTGTGTGTGTTATTACTATTATTATATTACCTTCTTTCCCAAGACTGGGGGTAAGGTGCGTGACACGCACCGGAAACAGAAAAGTAGTAAAAGAATATGACACAATTCAAAAGAAGCCCAGCCTTACCGCCCACTCAATACCTGTGAGAACTCGTCGCAGTCAGAGAATCCACCCTAGAACTTCACGGGACTGCGACGGAACCTCACTATGGCATCTCGTCAGTGTGGGGTTCATCCCTTGGAGTGGGCTACCGCCACCCTCACAATACCCGCCATTCACTCTATTATGCACCTTAATTTCTTCTCGCCTCTGCCAAACTCTCATTTCTCTCCTCCAGGCATTCCTTTACTGACTCACTCCACTTTTTCTTCGGTCTCGCAGCCGGTCGATTCCCAGCACACCCACCACTATACATCCTCTTAACCACTGACTCTCATCTATCCTTTCCACATGTCTAAACCATCTCAACGTACTTTCATTTTTTCTCTCATTTACCCCTTTCTTCACACTACACAACTCTCTCTAATACGTTCATTCTCCATTTCATCAATTCTCACCTAACATTCCTCTAAGATTGTCCATCTAGACACATTGTACTTTAGATCTATTACCTCTTATTCCAGACCAAGAATCTCACTACTATACATTAACACAGGTAACTAGCCCATACCCTCATGTAAGACCCACTCACTCAAGACTTAGTTCCTTTACCAAGGATTTAATTGTATCAGCCATCTTCCTGCCATTCACAACTTTCCTATTACACTCTGCATCATCCGTTCCCTTTTCATCAGCATATATCCTAAATATTTAAAACTCAGACACTTGTTCCAGGTGCTCTCCATCTAACTTGTAACTTGACACTGAGGACTGTCATCAAGTATAACCTTACTCTTATCTAGGTTTTATTTTCAAACCCCTCCTTTTACTCATCCTGCCAAATCTATCCAAGTACTCAAACTCTCATAGATTCACACAAAGCCATTCATCCGCATCTACCACCTATCACTGCTCTCAAGCTCTTTAGATTCGCCACAAAACCAAATCATCTGCATATAGGTAGGGCACCCTCCCACTCTTCCATTCTCCATCATTCTAGCACATCCCACCCCCCCCCACCTCAAATTCTTTCCTGCCCCATCTATATACAAATTGAGTAACCAAGGAGACCTATAACACATCCCTACCTCACTCACCTATTATTAAACCACTCACTTTCAGCTCCATTTTATTCTTGCACACACTTCATATCCTCACCATACTTTTTAATTCCATTCAGAAGCCCCAGAAGCTTACCATATATCACTAACACCTGCCACAGAGCTTTCTTATCAATCCTATCCATACGCCTGTTGCAAAATCCATAGAAACCTAAATACAATTTGTTCTTCTCCCTCATTTTCTCAATCATTTGTTTCAATGTAAGATTTGATCCACACATCCTCTGCACTTCTAAACGCACCTTCGCCTTGTTCTTCACCATAATCAGTCCTTCAGTCACTCGTAGCACTCTTTCGACCCATATTATCTCCCCTACAACACAATAAACTAATTCCTCTAATTCCTACAGTTTACGCACCTTATATAAGGGTACTATTACTACTCTCCTCAAATCCCTCGTAGGAACTATAGCCTCCATAAACACTTTTTTTTCACACAACTTCCAAATCCAATCAATCACCATCTCGCCTTCGTTCTTGATCATTTCTGGTAATTTCATCTACACCTGCAGATTTAACATTCTTCAACTTTCTCCACTCTACCACCCATTACCTCCTTACTAGTGGCCTCATCCCCAAAATACCTCTTTCTTTTTACACCATCAAACCCAAATGCATTCACTATCACCTCTTCATTACCGCCAATGTTATGCAGATTTTTTTCGGGTGTTCACTCCACACTCCCTCGCCTTACATATCATCCAGTTACGGCACCATCCATGATTGTTATTCTAAGTGAATTCACCTTATTCATTCCCATCCACTCCCCTTCCTATTCCATATAAGTCCATTCATCCCTCCTTCATTCCATTTCCTCCCTTCATCTTCCATTTCTTTCCTTAAGCCAATTCCAGACATCTTTCTTTGGGCTCATTATTTTCTTCCCATCCCTTCCATTCCATCCTCACTATTCTTTATTCACCACCCTACTTCCACCCTTCTTTACTATTAACAATTGCTTCCTTCATTTTGCCCCCAGATTTGTTCAGTATCCACTTGTTCACATTCAGCCAGGTTTACTAGCAGGCGCTCTTACATACTTATCCTTATTGTCTTGTTCACTTAACTTCCTCACTCTTAATTTTACCTACTTCCTTTCATTATCACCTTCCTCTCCATCCACCAAAGCCCCCCCACTAACTTAATTTTACATGAAACAACATAATGATCGATAATCCCCATTCCTAACCCCTCCCTGATTTAACATCCAACACATACCTCAACATCTTCTTCGCCAACACAAAATCAATCATACTTTTCACTTCGATACCACTCCACCTACACCAACTCTAATATACTTATGAATACACTTGTGTTTAAAAGTATTACTTACACATACCTCTCTCCTCACGAAATCAATCACCTTCATTACCATTCTCATTTTCTCCGACTTACCCCAAAGCCACCTGTTATACCATCCCTTTTTTTGATCACCTATTCAACCATCTAGGTCCCCAACATAATCAATCTGAGCTCCTATCATTTCCCACATCCAAAACATCATTCAGATTATTCCAGAAGATCGCACTCTCTAACATTAACCCCCAGGTAGACCATATGTCACAACCACACATACCTTGACCTTTTCAAACTTAAATTTAACCATTAAATTCTAGTACTCACACACACAAAATCTAAAATAGCTCTGTACCTACAAGTCACGCAAAATTGCGACTTTTTCTCTCCCCTCTCATTCCTTTCCACACAGCATATACATTTCACACCACACCACTCATTTTTCAGTTTCCTTTCATATTTGTTTTACAGTCACAGCAGACAAATCAAATTTACCCTTTCTAAATACATCAATCACGTCTCCTCCTCTTCTCACTATTTATTCTTCTGACATTCCATGTACCCATACGATTCATACATTTCGCCGATAGATAGAAGGTAGCTTACGACGATCACGACCTTCTCCGAGCCATGCATTAGATACCTGGCAAAAGATAAATGGAAGTGGGCAACCAACCCAATGCAGCACATAAAATGTGGGCAATTCTTTCCATCCTCTCCTCCTCCTCAAATGCTCAGGATAAAAAGGTAGTGTCTATGAATGTTATCTGGAGATGAAGTGTTTATATATGAACATAGATAAGAAAAGGAAGGCAAATGTTAGGCACTGGAATGTCATGTGGGAGAACCATTACATACCATAAGTCAAATGGAATGTAATTTCATCTCTTACAATGCACAGCACCCTCTCTCTCTCTCTCTCTCTCTCTCTCTCTCTCTCTCTCTATATATATATATATATATATATATATATATATATATATATATATATATTTAAATATATCGATATATATGTTGAGATAAATTGATCTCTTATATATCTCTATATACATATAAATATATATATATATATATATATATATATATTACCTAATTTAAATGGATCGGGTGTATTTCCATTGAAATTTGTTTAATATATATTTAAAAGTTGCGTGGAGTTCTTCCCCCCCCTCCTCTCTCTCTCCTCTCTCTCCTCTTTCCTGTGTGTGTGTGTGTGTGTGTTGTGTGTGTGTGTGTGTGTGTGTGTGTGTGTGTGTGTGTGTGATTCTGAGTGTAGGATTCACGTACATGAATTGTGCGTGTTATTATTATTATTGTTATTTATTATTATTGTGTTATTATTATTGTGTGTGTATTGTGTGTGTGTGGGTTCGAAGGTGCGGCTCCAACTCCGACTCCGACTCCGGCCGCGACTCCGACTCCGACTCCGACTCCGACTCCGGCTCCGCTTCCAACCTCGGATCTGGTTCAGTCTTTGAAGTTTTATTTTATTATTATTATTATTATTATTATTATTATTATTATTATTATTATTATTATTATTATTATTATTATTATTATTATTATTATTATTATTATTTATTTTGTTATTTTTTCCTGAGGTTTCTTCTTCGCATCGGTTCTGGGTCCAATCCGATATATATCTACGTGGGTTAGAGTTATCGTATCGTTATAAAATTTGGAGTGGTGTTAGAGGGGAGGTAACCTTGCTGTATATGAAGTTACAACCCTCTGGGTCCCCGAAGAAGTGACCCACAAAAATCAAAGTGTTCGTAAGTGGCTGAAATTTGGTGAGAGGATTCAGAGTTGAGGTTTCTAGAAATACTTGATATGTGAATCTGGGGAGTTAACTCGGCTCCGGTGCTGGAGCCACTGCGGTCCCAGTAAACAGTCGTATAACAACAATATTTGATGTCTTTATATAGGTTATCGAGGTCGTAGATCACGAATGATGGTTATAAGATCGTGTAGGGTGTCTAGGACCCCTATTAGGGGTCTCGACTGAAAAAAAAAGAGCTCAAGTGTAAAAAAAAAACAAAGAGGAGGAATGAAGAAGGATGAAAGAAGAATAAAGAAAGGAAAGAATGGAGAAGGAATCTGACTCAGAGGAGTAGGAGTTGACAGCTGCACTGGTGCTGGATCCGGTGCAGTGCTGTGCTGGGATAGTAAATATTTGTATAATAATACAATATTTGTGTTAAAATATATGTTTATAAGGATGTAGATCTCAACTAAAAGGTGTTTGAGACTCCCTCATGAGCAAAAAGGTGGCGTCATCAGGCTCCTGCTGGTCGATGCGGGGCGCGCCCGAAGGCGCGCGCAAGCCAATGCAATCCGCCGCGAAACCGGCGCGTGCGCGCGCCCGCAGACGCCGCCCGCCAGCGCGATCCGACGCGTGTGCGCGCCCGCAGGCGCGCCCGCCGGCGCGAACCGCCGCGGAAGGGGCGCGTGCGCGCGCCCCCGCGTCCTGCATGTGCGAACCGGTACGAGAATGCAAACGTATTCTGTTTTTTTTTTAACTTAATTTTTTTTTTGTCAAAAATTTATTATTTTTTATTTTATTTTTAATTTATTTTTTGTTTTTACTAAATATTTTAAGCTTTTCATGTTTATAACATAAAAAATTTACAGTTTTACATACCTAAATCAGTAAATCAGTAAATCATACCATCATCCAACCCTCCTACTGACCATCTGTGATCCTTTGATCCATTCGGAATCTATTGATCTATTGATTATCGGCAAATTTTGGACTACGAATTGCTTCTCTGGATAAAAGAAGGAAAAGAAAACAGGTTTTTTTATTTTAAAGCGTTTATAACATAAGAGCAAACTACATAATCGTTAACATATAAATTTTTAGCATCAAATATATTTACAATTTTATTAAAAGAAACATTATTTAAAAACATATAATAAAATAAATACAGTATACATAAATTAGACCTGATGGGCTGCACAGGAAAAACAAAAAGTCTTAACATATTGAACATTATTATATTTTAAAAGATGTTACATAATGATCACTAAACATAAAATCTAAATGCAGAGAGTCCAAGGAAATATACAACATTATTTTTTATTCTTATACACAGCTATCCAATGTCCATTGCTCCGAAACATCCCTAGGAGAAGTGTTGAAGATAAGGCCTGAGTCAGTATCCAACTTCACAGCATCGAGTTCATTACATGCGAATACACCTAAAAATCTTCTTTCGTTTCCGAAGGCATTTAATATCTCTTCTTCATTCATCATTAATAATTCAAGATTATATTTCGTACTCTATCAATCTCAATGATTTGGGGATGTTCAAGATACACCAGAACCGAGATTGAGGATGTCAAACTTTGTCCAAATTTGAGACTCAATCCTAATGTTCCTTTTCTTAGGATATTGAGATGATAAACATTACAAGCTGAAAGATCAGCAGTGAGATCGTATGCATATAAATTACTGTTTTCAGCATAGTTCTTGAGATCAACACCCGTACCGTTATCGCTGCAAAGATACAGTATTGGCAAATAAATCGTAAGGACGCGAACATTGAGAATGTGAGTCTTCATATATCATCTCATAATCACGACCGTATGGTTGGCCATTCACATGTAAACTGATACCTCTAAGTCCGAAATGGATGAAAATTTAAAGGCTGACTTTCCATAGTTCCAGAATACGCATTGTGTTCTACAATTCATATTACCTTCTGAGGTAAGTTACCGTTGACAATGTTAGGTATATTTAGTGCTCGATAATCCTTGGGTAAAGTTAAAAATTTTAGTCTCAATTCTTGATTGGATATTTGGCTGTATCGGTCAAAGAGATTTCTCTATTTCCATATGTTTGGGGGCGATAATTTCACTTTACGTATATAAGAATAAGCATCAATAATTTAAAGATAGGCTTTGGAGCAGTAGTTGTGACCAAAACAGCACTTTTAACATTAAGAGCAAATTCAGGTGTAGATCTAGTTAACCTGATGCGGGTGTCCACTGATGGTAGAATAAGTCTTTCTTGAGAAAATATATCTCCATTTACACGACCATAATATTCATACGTGTTATTTTTAGATTTAGCTGCATGGGCTCTGTGTTTCTCTACATCTTTTAAATTGTAATAGCCACATGATTGCAGATGAGATTCCTTTGCATCTTGAGAATAATTTAGTAAAGTTTCAATATAACTTCGATAAGGGTAACTTGCAGCTGATGCTCCTAGAGATGTTTCATTTAAAAACACCTCAAGTTGATTAAAACATGTATACAGAAAATTTGTCTCTGTGGATACTATGTGTTCAGTTCCTGTGAGATCTGAACCATCCTCATTTACTAACTTGGTCTTCCAGATATAAAACACATTCGAAGGGTCCAGATATTTTGGTCAGAAGTACCTGGGATATTGAATTCAAAGTACATCTGTATTTGTGATAACATGAACAGGATTAACACTAATAAAGGAGGCTCTCACACTGATCTGTGTAGGGTTCACTGAGAGAGAAGAGATCCGATTCACTCTTACAAACAATCTGGACTGGAAGGATGGAGGGAAATGCATCTTGCTGGTACAATCGACGTATAATAATGAGAGCTCTGTTTAAACATTCCTTATATACAGGGAAATAGTTACAGGTTGTCACTTAAACATACCTTATATACGAAATAGTTACAGGATGTTTCTATTTATGTAAAGTTACCACTTAACAATGTTATTAAAGAAGCAAACACGTCAATACACTTTTTTCTTTAGTGGTCCTTTCCTATTCCTCTTTATAAGGTTTTACGGTAACCTACACCTTGACCAAGTCATCTTACGTCGTATTTTCCTTTTAACATCATCTAACATTTCGTCAGAAGCATCGGCAAGTCTACGTTTTACTGCTGTTCGAGGGTTAACACCACCCATAATATCATGGAAAGTATCTATACCTGTTCTAGCTGCTTTTTTAGCAAGGTATTTACCTCCAGATTTAAACAATGGGATAGCACGTCGAAACAGTGAAGCAAAAAATCCACCTAAACCATATCCTCTCTGCATTCTTGAACCCCTGAAGACTCTTTCTCTTTCCATTATTATTATTATTTAGCGGAGCTTCTTTCTTATATGTACTTTACACACAGCTGTCCCAACTGTAAATGGATATGGTTTACCTTCTACGTCTCTTATATACATCCTCACGGTCTTAAAATGAGCATTATTCAGAGGTATATAGTGCACACTAGGGAAACTTATAACTCTTTCATCTTTAGGAAAATGTATCACTCTAAGTAGCTGAGCCTTAGTGTTTCCTACATACTGGGGTTCCACAATATCGCAGTAAACATATGCTACACCGGGGTCTTGTAACATCTTTGAAGGCTCGCACACAAAATGTAACGAATCATCGCTGTTATTTTTTGCAACAAGCTTATCTATATACTCTTCCATAGAGGGGATATAACGTATTAATTCATTCAGAGGTGTTTTGATATCGTTAATGCTCAATATTGTGTCATCACGTAGGTAATTACATTTACGAAACCAGTCGGTGGTGCGGAAAATAAATAAACTTCTATCTTTTAGGTTTACTCGAGCTTGAGATTTTAAAGTGATTAACACATTGTCATCGTTGAATGTTTTATTAACTAGAAACACTAAATCTTTACATATACGACTTGATCCAAATTGTTTGTTTAAGTCTATGAACACATCGGTAAGAGATTTATAGAGACCTCGGTTTATTACATATCTTTCAAAGAAATATTCTTTACCAGTTATCACGATAACATCCATATCTGTGTTAATTTTTAATACATCTTTAACATGTTCAACATTTCTAAATATCATAAATGCCATTTGTGATTCCGGCATATTCTCGATACGTGCATCTAATATCATTTCACATAACCCTACTTCATACATTTCTCGTTCAAGTTTTAAAGGACTCAATAACTCTGTAGTAAAGTCTGATATTTTATTTTCAGGATGTAGATCCATAGAAGCCGATGAGAGGCAGCGTTAAATAGAAATGATCTTCCTCTCCATGTTACTTAAAGTAAACTGATCAATGTTTCTTAATTTCACTAGCATTTATATAACTATTAAGCTTCACTGGATAACCTACCCATTTGACAAGATACTGTTTATTCTTACCTTTCCCTTTAGATCCTAATATTTTTTTTCTATTTTTATATTCTTCGATCTAGGATCAAACTGTATTTTCTGTATTTCTTGTTTATAGAATCCACCTTTTTATTTTTTTCGCCATCTAAATCCTCAAGATAGTATAATTTTAGCCTGTCTCTAGGGAATTCTCTGATGGTCTCTACTTTAAAAACTTCTCTTGACCATCCAGCTTCATATCCTTTTCTGAAATTTTCGTCAGTCCTGGATACTCTTGCATAATCTCCAGCTTTAACATTCGTGTTATCTTTTATTTTTCCCTTTGGGATGAAAGGCACAGCAGGTTTCGTCTTCACCATCTTTATAGGGGTATTCTTAAGTGTTCTGTGATAAGACCGATTATAGGAGTAAGCCAAACCAAAGGTATATCAGGAAAATATTTAAATGTATTCATCTTCATAAAATACCTATGCATTCTTTCTTTTATAGTCCTCTGTACTCTTTCAACTATTGCCTTTATTAACTGAAAATGTGTTGTAATACCCTATGTCATACTCGGTAACTATTTCTTGAGAACTCTTTACCTAAAAATTCTGAACCTTTATCTGTCCATATCATTGAGATATTTTCTTTTCTTCATTATAATTTCTATTCTGACAGCTGTAGCAACAGTCTTTTGATTTTTTATCTTTTAAAACCCTTAACCATAAATTATCTGGAATATACATCTATCACAAAAGAATATATTGATAACCTTCATTGTAAGATTTATATTTTATCATATCGGTTAAGTCTATTTGCCATACGTTATCTAAATGTGTCGCTATGGTTTTCCGTGTCGGAAATTTTTTTCGTATAGGTTTATGAAGGGTAAACGCATCCTCGCCTTCTAAATATTTTTCTTTTTTATTAATTTGTGGAAACTTCGATGCAAACCTTGAAAAACCTCCGTAACTGTATGGCTGTTTCACATCAAAGTAATATTTATCGACCACTTCCTTAGCCTCCATGATTCACAATGACATTAACAATAAAAATTATATTCATTTATACCAAAAGGTGATATAAAAAATCAAATGTATATATGAAATATTTTATTTTTTTTAATTACAAAATAATATTAACTATTTTAAATTACAAGTCTAAAAAAAAAACATAGCAAGTGTGTATACGGAAAGATAACATAGAATATATGCATAATTTTAAATTACAAATAATACAATCATATAAAAATTATGAACTAATCCATTTTATTTGATGCGATGTGTGGTTTTTTCCTATTCTTCCTACACTTGAAGGTAATGCTTCTACTTAACAACTTTAATCTATCCGATGCAAGAGAAGTACCAGAGGGACTGCATCAGGTCTAAGGAGAATATTGGAATATTATCCAGATCAGCTAATCTTTGTTTATTCAGAATTAGTTCTCGGAAAATTAATAGTTTAACTGAAGTTCTTGTTTGATCCTGTTCCATCCTGCTACAGGAGTCTTCTTCCAATCCGAGAGAGATCGGATATCAAGTCAACAATATTCGATCCAACTATGACTTCTCCCTCAATAATGATTTGACCGAGTTCATTCCATGTAATCTGATCTTTTAAAATATTATATAGAGCTATACCCGTTTTCTTACTCCTCATAGGCAAGCTTTCCTTGAGTACATGTTTAAAATTATCTTCTCTTTTTCACCTCAAAGGGCTTAGTATCAGCTGCTAGAGCCGAATCTTCCTTTGGTGATTAATAAAACTTTAGATCTACTAATTTTGTATGGCATTTTGATATAGGATTCTTTTTTTTTCATGAATGTTAACATCAGAGTTTAATGTTCGATACATTTTCGTAATTATTTATCTGTTCAACCTGAGGATCATTCATAAAAACTCAAAGGCTGCTGTTGAATCAATGGTTGATAAGGGCTATATCCAACCTGTTGCAGTTGATGGCTTGATTGAGGTTGTTCAAATGGTTGTTGTTGTTGCTGTTGATGCTGTTGTTGTAGTTGTTGTTGTTGTTGTTGTTGTTATTTGTTGTTGTTGTTGTTGTTGTTGTTGTTGTGGTAGAGGTAGGGGACTTGTGTTATATTTCATCTTCTCATAATCGCTGCAGGGTAAAACCCACCTTCTTCATCACTGAGCAAGCCACTTGGTTATCCAGGGTGCTATAACGGAAAAGAGTAAAGGTAAGACACACCTCCACCTTTCTGTAATAGCTTCTTTTTATTTTAAGCTTTCTTACGTTCCCAGCGGTTTTTATTGATGTTTCTATGACGACGTAGCTTTACCTTCTGAGGTCTGTTTAAGGAACATTTCTTTTATAAGATTTAGGCATACTTCACGTTTATACATTGTATAAATTTTCATCTTCACAGACCAGTTTACGTTTTTCTGAAGGTTTCAGGTTTTAAATTTTCTCATAAAGTAAATAATCAGCTACTAGAGTGCTCATTATTCAGGTATGTATATTCTCAATCTCGTTAGGTAAGATATTAGTACGCAGTAACACTCTATGCGTATTCTTAGGATGAAACTCACAGAGTAAATAACCATGAGGGTATAGATGTAGCTTCTTTATATACTTTTAGGAACTCTTTACGTTGGGTGTAGGGAACATTTGGGCAGCCACAACATTGACCTGACTCATATCCCTTCGTTTGGCCGAACAAGATTAAATACTGCGTGTTTAGACACATCCCTCATATACTTATTCTGGTGAAAGATATTCTGAGTTATAAAAAAATACTGGGATGTTTAAATGATGAGAGTAAACAGTGAAAGTTTCTGCTATATCCTCATTCAATTTATGCATCAAATCATCAAGGATTATAACTTTATGTCCTGGTAAACATTGAAGAGCTTTTATGTCATATAACCCTTCGTGAAATTGGATTACATCTTTGTAATCTTTAAACTTTTCTTGATAAACACTGTAACACCAAATGATTTTAACAGGTTGTTGTTCAAAAATCTCAACCTCTTTTAAAATGTTTAATAACAGAAAGGTTTTCCCGCATCCTGTAGGACCAGACACAAGACATGTAGCAGGCGCACGGAACATAAATTTACCAACGTCCATTCTAGATTGACACCTGAACACTAATGAATAAGAAAAGGTTTGCATTTATATTATAAATGGTTCACTAGCTCAAATAGAACAATAGATCGTGGATGAGAAGGATGAAGGAGGGGAGGATACTGGGGATCTGTGATTTACAGATCAATAGATCAATAGATCAATAGATCAATAGATCAATAGATCACATATGGATAGAGGGTGGTTGGATGATGGTATGATTTACTGATTTACTGATTTAGGGTATGTAAAACATAGCAATTTTAATAAAAAATTTGACCTTAATCAATAGATCAATAGATCAATAGATCAATAGATCAATAGATCAATAGATCACAGATGGTCAGTAGGGAGATTGGATAGTGGTTTGATTTAGTGATTTACTGATTTAGGGTATGTAAAACATGAAAATTTTAGTAAAAATTTGACCTTAATCAATAGATCAATAGATCAATAGATCAATAGATCAATAGATCAATAGATCACAGATGGTCAGTAGGGAGGTTGGATGATGGGTTGTTATTTAGTGATTTGCAGTTTAGGTATGTAAAACATGAAAATTTGTAGTAAAATTTGACCTTAATCAATAGATCAATAGATCAATAGATCAATAGATCAATAGATCAATAGATCAATAGATCACAGATGGTCAGTAGGGAGGTTGGATGATGGGATGATTTAGTGATTTACTGATTTAGGGTATGTAAAACATGAAAATTTTAGTAAAAATTTGACCTTAATCAATAGATCAATAGATCAATAGATCAATAGATCACAGATGGTCAGTAGGGAGGTTGAATAGTGGTTGATTTAGTGATTTACTGCTTTAGGGTATGTAAAACATGAAAATTTTAGTAAAAATTTGACCTTAATCAATAGATCAATAGATCAATAGATCAATAGATCAATAGATCAATAGATCAATAGATCACAGATGGTCAGTAGGGAGATTGGATAGTGGTTTGATTTAGTGATTTACTGCCTTAGGAATATGTAAAACATGAAAATTTTAATTTGACCGCGGGCGCCCCTTCCGCGGCGGTTCGCGCCGGCAGGCGCGCCTGCGAGCACACGCGTCGGATCGCTGCCGCGGGAACACCTGCGGACGACGCACGCGCCGAGGACGCCGAGGATTGCACGGGCTTTGCGCGCCCCGTACCGGCGCCGCACATCGACCAGGGCCTGATGACGCTACGCTTCTTGCTCATGGGGAGTCTCAAACACCTTAGTTGAGATCTACATCCCCTTATAAACATATATTTAACTTACAAATATTGTATTATTATACAAATATTTACTATCCCAACACAGCAGTACCGGATCCAGCACCAGTGCGGCTGTCAACTTCTACTCCTCTGGGTCAGATTCCTTCTTCATTCTCTCCTTTCTTTATTCTTCTTTCATCCTTCTTCATTTCCTCCTTTGTTTTTTTTTTACACTCTGGGCTCTTTTTTCAGTCGAGACCCTAATAGGGGTTCTAGACACCACCTATTTATAACCATGTATTCCGGATCTACGACCTCGATAACCTATATAAAGACATCAACATTGTTGTTATACGACTGTTTATTAACTAAGCACCACCCAGTGGCTCCAGCACCGGAGCCAGGAGCCAGCGTCCGCAGATTCACATATCAAGTCTTCCTAGAAACTCAACTCTGAATCCCCTCACCAAATTTCCAGCCAATTACAAACACTTCGATTTTTTAATGGGGGTGGGGTCCCTCTTCGGGGGACCCATGGGGACGTAACATCGTCTACGACTAAGGTACCTCATCATCTAACCACCTCCAAATTTTAGCATGATACGATAACTCTAACCCATGTAGATATATATATTGGACTCAGAACCGGATGCGAAGAAGAAACCTCGGTGGAAAAAATAACAAAAATAATAATAATAATAATAATATATAATAATAATAATAATAATAATAATAATAATAATAATAATATGTAATAATAATAAAAAAAACTTCAGAGACTGAGCCAGATTCGTTCGAGTCAGAGTCCGAGTCAGAGTCAGAGTCAGGCCAGGTCAGGCCACAGTCGGCTCAAAGTGAGATCCTCCCGTGATCTCAATTTCTCAGAAATATAATAATAATAATAATAATATGTAATAATAATAATATATAATAATAATAATAATAATAAATAATAATGTGTATGTGTATGCGCACGCGCGCGTAATATAATACAAACACAGGCAAACACAGACAAAACCTTCGGTTTTGTCTGTTTATCGAATTGATAGCCACTTTATCCTCCCCCTAAGCCTAATATATCTCTATTTCAATTTTCATATCGAAAAAAGTTGGTTCGGCACTGGTCCTATTACTACTTATATATATATATAAGAATTACTTTTTTGACATATTTGACATATAATAATAATTAATAAAATAGTGAATATTCTATAAATGTTATCTAAATATTCTCCTTAGTCATTTCCTAAAAGCATGACGTCAGGACCACTTGGATTTTCAACCTATTGTGGCCACATTCCTTGTGAGCCATGAGTAGGGTCCTGCTACAACGTAACATATACCCATATACATAACTATATATATATATATATATATATATATATATATATATATATATATATATATATATATATATTATATATATATATATATATATATATATATATATATATATAGAAATACTTTCTATTTACTTTATGACTTCCTCATTTATAATTATTTCCTTCAAGTGAGTCACTTTCAGTCAAGTTGAAAAAATGAATATTTGGAGTTTTGTCAAAATCATCTTTCCCAATGGTTGGATCGAAGGCATAAACCTAATAATAATAATAATATCAACTTCTCGACTCTAAATCAACAAGACTAGCAACTTCGCGACTCAAAATCAGCAAGATTATCAACTTCGCGACCCAAATTCAACAAGACTATCAATTTCGCGACCAAAAATTAACAAAACTATCAAGTTCGCGACTCAAAATCAAGAAAACTATCAACTTTGCGAACCAAAATTAGCAAGACTATGCCAACTTTGTAACTCATTGGACTATTTTGAAATTAAAAGTTCTGTTATAACATCAAGAAAACTTTAGTAATAATTTAAAACTAAATACCCTTCAATCTGCGCACATATTCTCGCTATACATGCAA
>JABUQX010040756.1:95000-96900 GCA_015478945.1 Trachelipus rathkii
AGAATAATAAAAGTAATAATCAAAGCAAATTTTGAGAATATATTAATAAAAATGAGGAAAACGTTTTTGTGGTTCGTGAAGATTTCTTAGGTTTAATGGCTGTTGAAAGAAGACAAGGATAATCGCTAGTGAGGCAATACTAAGAAGTTTGAAATATATAATGACTCTGATTGGACAACGATATGATAGTTCAGCAACTATAAAGAAAAGTTTTAGAAGTGTTCAATTTGTCTAAAATATTAAGCAGCATTGTATGTTTATTGCCTTGTACATTCATGTGGAGTACAACACATTATAAACTTATTACAACAGTGATAGGAACTGAGAACTATTTTGGGAACAAAGGCAGACAATTAAAAAAAAGAAGGGGAAAGATCTTCTTAAAGACAATATGGAGAACACTTATACGAAATGCAAAACAAGATGGGTGAAAATTAACGATTGGTTGTTACGATTTAGAGAAGGTTTTAAAGCAATTGTTAAAGCTTTGGAGGCCCTTGAAATAGATCAAGATATTGATATTTCTTCATAAACCTCAAATCTTTTGAAATATGTTATGTTTAATTATGATTTCAACTTGATTCTCCTTCACTCTACATTGCAGTCTTCATTATTAGCGAGATCAACTGCTCTTAATCATTTGGAAAATGTGATTCCTTGTTTTGAAAGATTTTCGAACAAACATCGAAGAAAAAATTTTAAAGCATTTTGGAAGTTGGAACAAAACTACTGCTTTCTGTTAATGAAGAAATGAGAATGTCACGTGTCAAATTCAATATAAAATGAAAAGACATAAAGCAAATGCAATTCCTTTTCGTGATGATCTTTCACACCAGTTAGAGAACAAGTTCGTGAACACAAGATCCATATTTACCAATTTAGCAAAGTCATTTCATCGATTTCTTAAAAATTTTAAAAAATTTTTAAACTAAATTTGATTTATACAGTCACGTTTGGATTGTTAAGGATATTATCATCTATCTCACTCACAACAAAGTCCCCTCCGAAAAAATATTTCTCTACTCTGAAAAGGCTCAAAACATTCTCTCTCAATTCTACAGGAGTGGAAAAGCTAACAGGACTCACTTTAATGACTGTTTATCATTTTCATATTAGCTACACACCATAAAGTCACCTTCTCCTCTCCTCCTCCTGGGGTCTTGTCAGTTGGGTATTTTTTTTATTCATTATATATATATATATATATATATATATATATATATATATATATATATATATATATATATATATATATATATATATATATATATATCTCTTAATCTTAAGCCCCGAAATTTTTTTCTGGCTATGGCTCTGCAAAAGTGATTATTCGACAAACGCTGGAATTTCAAAATTAATACTGGCCCGTGATAGTAAAATTGCCCAAATTATTACCGGATAGCGAAAGTTAATATTAGTCAGTGACTGTTTATTGCTCAAATATACTGAACAGCAAAAGCTAATTGCTAAAATTAATGCTGAACAGCAAAAGTTAATTACTAAAATTAATACCGGACATTGATAGACAGAATAATAAATACTGAACAGAGAAAATTAATTGCTCAAATTAATACCGGACAGTGATAGTAAAATGTTCAAATTAATACCGGAGACTGAAGGTTAATCGCTCAGGCTAATAATGAACAGTAAAAGTTAATAATTCCGATTAATACTGGACATTGACAGCTTAGTGCTCAAAATTAATACTGAAGCGTAAAAGTTAATTTGCTAATTAATACTGTACAAGGAGCCAAAATAATAATAAACAGAGAAAAATAATGCTTAAATTAATCTTGGATAGTGATAGTTTGCTCAAATACTGGACAGTGAAAGTTAATTGCTCACATTTTTTGCTACCGAAAATAAAATGAAATAAAATAAAATCAAAAAAAAATATAAA
>JABUQX010040757.1:7500-10000 GCA_015478945.1 Trachelipus rathkii
ATGTCCCCTACAAGTGTGTAGCTGTCATCTGGAAATCTTAATGACTTCTCGAACCTTTGCAAATTAATTTCCTCATCTGATTTAACCTCTGACTGCGCTGAGTCCAACCAATCCATTAAGTCATTTGTATCAATAGGCGATGATGTCAGCTCTATCTCCGTTTGGGTCATTTTATCTATTGTTATGGCTTCAGTTTGTGTGGCTATATCTACCTTGTATTTAGGTTCTCCTATAGCTACCTCTACTAAATCCCAAATATCCTTTTTATTTTTTCCATGTTTCCTTTCCTTCGTTGATCTCCCAAGTTGTCCTCCATAAATTACATAAGTTTGTGTTGGTTCCTCCTCTTCCTCTTCAGTTTCTGTCTCCCATATTTGTTCTTCTCCTTGTTCATATGTTTCTTCTTCGATCCTAAAATAGTCAAGTAAGTATTCCGGGGGATCTGCCCAAACTTTTAAATGTGCATAGTGAGTCCTCATTGTTTTCCCATTTCCTTCAATGTCATATGTCATTCCACCTGCAATCACCTTGGTTATCACAAAAGGGCCCTCGTACCTTTTGCTTAATTTTTTCTCCAAAGTTCTATCCACTGAGATGATTTTCCTTTTAACTTTCACCCCTACTGCATATGGCAACCAGTTTGGATGACCCTCTTTCCACTTGTCCTGTTCCTTTCTTGAGATTGGTAATACCTTTCCTTTCTCATGTTTTTGAACCATTAGTTTCTCTGCCGGGGTCACTCCTAACTCTGCATGTTTTGTATTATTATATACCATTATTACTCGGGGTAAACAGTCATCCCATTCCTTATCCTTCGTTACCGTATTCTTGAGGAACTCCGCAAATGTCCGGTTGACCCTCTCCACTGCCCCGTTAGCCGCTGGTTTGTATGGACTGCTAAAGACATGTTCGATTCCGTAGGCCTGAAGCATTTCCTTAAATCTTGTGCTCCTAAATTCCACTCCATTATCCGTCAATACCTTGTATGGTGGTCGCAGAAATGTGGGAAGCATTTGTCCTTCAAAAGCCTCTGTTACGCTCCTCGCAGATTTATCCTTTAATGCCTTCACTGCAGCCCATTTACTACAGTGATCTATAGCCACCAAACAAGCAATGTTTCCTTTTTTAGTCCTAGGCATGGCCATAACATCGACAGCTACTAGTTCGAACGGATTTTGTACCTTAATCTTCCATATAGGTGGGAACACAACCTGATGGTCTATTTTATTCAGTTGGCAGGTTGGGCATGTTCGGCACACATCTTGAATGATTAACTGACCTCTGGGGTGCCAAACATACCTTGAAACAAGATCTGTTAATTTTTCTCGTCCTATATGAGCTAAATTCCGATGTGTAACCACAGTAATGCTTACCATCTGTTGGAACCCTATAACAGCCCCAAATTGTTCATCTCTAATCCTTTTTACTAAGATGGCTCCATTCATTCGTAGATCCTTCCTATATCGATAATATTCCTTCAATAATATATCAGTCTTCCTAATTTCTTGATTATTTCCAATTTTCTTCTTTAGTGTCCTAATCACTTCAGAGTTATCTTGTAATCTTATTATTTCCTGGACTGTTATTAAGTCATTATCCTTATTCACTGTGAGGTTGTAAACATCAATGGTAAAGCCATCACTTACTTACTTAAATATTTATAAGTTGAATAAATTTTCTCTTTTCATTATTGCAGAATAACGAAGGGGGAATACCTCCGCCCCCCCGTTACACTGGTGGCTCCGTAGAATTTTGGGAATCGAATCTTTGTTGGAAGGAAAAATTTGCAATAATGGAAGGAGGAGGAAAAATGAACCCATTAAATGAATGGGGAAAACCAAAAAGATGTGTAGTATGCAGATCACCTATGCATTTTGGTGCAGATTGTCCGCTGAAGGGGCATTGGGCAAAAGGAAGTAAAAAAGTAAGTAAAAACGCAGGGGATAACCAACCCTGTGGGTCCAACGTGAGTAAGGATAAAGAAGTTTTAAAGCGGGAAAAGGAGCAGTTGGAAAGAGCAATTGCATTACAACAGGAAAAAGATGACAAAGCATACAGAAATTGGATGAAGAAAACGTACGAGCGTAATAAACCACAGCGAAAAGAAAAATTAGATTAAGGAGTACGTGGTTTGTATTAGAAAGGTATTTATGTAAATTTAGTAGTATTAACATTGTAAATATTGGAGGAATTATTTTGCTGGATTATTATTATAGAGGTTTTGTCATTTAAGTTATTTTGTTACTATTTAAAATTATGGGGTAGTTTTTTTTTTTTCTTTTTAAGTTTGTAAATATACAAACTTGGGAAGGGAGAAATATAATAATAAGGACTAAACCAACTAAAGTATAAGAATAAGGTGAGTTCAAATAAAACTTGTGTTAAAAAAGTTTAGATTGCTCGTAGCGGACAAACTGGGGAGTTAAGAAAAAGAGAAGATTAAAAAGTTGTGAGAATAAGGAAAAATTGTTTCCCGTGGAAAACGTAAGTAGCAAATTAA
>JABUQX010040757.1:15000-22500 GCA_015478945.1 Trachelipus rathkii
CTCAGCATTATTACAAGACAAAAGAAGAATTGTTTGTAAATTTTTGTCGTTTCCAAACCAAAGTTTGAAACTGTACATTATCGCATTTTAAGATAAAGGTCCCTCCTCCCGAAAGAAAGACGTTAGGATGGATTAGGAGCATGGATTTGCATACAATTCGATTTCATTGGACGGAAGTAGGGTACGGGGAATTGGAAATAGCATTGGAGGCTTAAAAGCAAAGTCAACTGTCGGAGTCGAATCGAAGAAGTGTTCGGGGCCTCAATGGAAGGATTTCTTCCGGAGGTCTATTCTCGGGTGCCAGATCCACTCGGGCAGCCGAGGCTGGTATGACCTGAAGCAGGACCTGTTCTGTGGTATTCAATGCTTCTCGGATACATTTCCTGCATAGGTAAATTCTTTTAGTCCACACTAAGTAGGCAATTGCGAGTGCTATGAGGAAAAATAGAATACCTGACGTGCCTCCACCGATAAACGGGATGAATTTAATCTGAGGTAAGTAAGGGGAGAAAGGGTGAATAGTCTGGTTTAACGTATCCCACCTTTGATTCCAGTGAACTTCTTTCAAAGTTTGGAATTTTGGAAAAAGGATAGAAGAAATGTTCGGCAAAGCCACATAAGATAAAAAGTTAAACAAAACTCTGTCGGATTGAGAAATCAAGGAAGAAAGGGAAATGTTCCTTTCTAAATGTATTGGATTTTTAAACTGAAACCTAGACGAAGTGAAGATACAACCATGAGGGATGGTGAAAACAAAGTCTTGAACGTGTTGCTTAGAGTTTGGCTTCTCGTATGTGATGGAAGCCCGTGTTTTTTCAGAAAAGGAAATTATAGTAAAGTGTCCTAATGTGACAGTGAAAGGTTCCTGGGACTTATATTCGGAAATTGGACAAAGGGAGAAATCGGTGGTGAAATTTAGAATTAGAGATAGAAGGCAGGAGTGATCGTCTATTGACGCAAAAGGCTGGGATTGAGGGCATACTGCCAATTTTCCTAGATGAGGACAGAAGTCGTGCTCAGACTCTCTTATATGAGTATATCCTCTCTGACCGTAATTCACGAAGAAATATCTATTCGGTTCGTTGTAAATCACACGAACGAGGGATCTGTTAAAAGGAATATGTTTCGGGAATGGGATGGGTTTATAAGAATTAAATATTTCTGCAGAAATAAAAGAAGTTAAAGTAATTAGTTCATAAGGGCTGGAGGTTGATTGGATAGTCCAAGAATAAGTAATAAAAGAGTGATAGGTTTTAGTTTCCAGTGGTATGACCGTGTGTAGTTTTGTCTGTTTGTTAATCTCCATTACAAAGGGTAGTAAGAAAGAATATTGGAGAAAATAATTGAGCGTTAGTGATTTTATTTTTTGCCAATTGGATGGATGTAATCACCAATTGATGGATGGCATGAAGACTATTTACGGTCCTCTCTATTAAATTTAGCAATGCTTTTATGCTACCTAAATGATTTATTATGTTATGCGTAACTCTTAAACTGGTTTAGTGTTCGATAAGCTTTTGTAAATTTATTCTAAAATCCATTAATGTACGAATGTTTGCCTTTACCTGTTCTTTCAATTCACAAATCAATAAATTCGAAGTATTTGCGTAGTTCCCCAAGATATTAATTTTCTTCCTAAGTTGTTTAATCTGTTTATCCGTAGCTGTGCCGAAAAGTATATTAAGTATGACTCCACTGAATTCAAATGCGGCTCTCTTCCTCTTTGCCTTAGTTGATATCCATGGGAGGTCTCCTAATTCTGATAATTTCAGCACTAAAATTTTTGCTCTAATGTTTATTAAATTGAATTCCCATTGGTGGGCTATCTGGTTTATAGAAATGTTTAAGAATTTATCTTTAAATAAAGATAAAAACGAGTCTCTTAAGTTAATTACCAATTTATTTGTCCTCGAGATAGTTTTCTTGATGTCGGGAGGACATTCTAATGAAATAACTAGGTCGAGATAACCCACGATGAAAGTGACATCGCCTTTTTTGTAGAGGACTAAGCCTGGTAATATCTTGGTTTCTTCATCTACATTAATTCGAAGAGTTTGGCATGTTGGTACAACAGCAAGAACAACGAAAGTCAAATTCACGTAATTCATTTTCTGAAATATTTTATTTTTAGATATTTGAAAATTTCTCTAAAAGGTGTTAGGTCGCCTTAATTAATCTAATTAATGAATATATCAATGAGTTAATGGCTTGTTAAAGAAAGTTGATTCAATTATTAATTTTAGGTTTTAGACTTGAGTTTTTCAAATAGAAATTTGCTATATGAAATAAATGTAATTAATGTTAATTTTTTATATTTCTAAACGAAAGAATTAAACTTATTTTACTTTTGATTTATGAATAATAACATAATTTATTTTAATTTTAACATTTAATCTGATTATATGCATTAATTGTAATTGAAACTATTTTTAATAAAAAATTTAATTTTAATTATTCTGAACTGAATGTACTTAATTAACTTAATTTTTTATAAACAAAGATAAACTTATTTATTCTTAACTATTCTGAATGAAGATTATATGAATTAAATGTGAACGAAATAATGATGATGATAATAATAATGATAATAATAATAATAATAATAATAATAATAATAATAATAATAATAATAATAATAATAATAATAATAATAATAATAATAATAATAATAATAATAAAAATTATGATAATAATCAAAATAATAATAATTTTGTTAATGTTGTAGCAAACACAATTACTTTTAATTTAATAATAATAATAATAAAATAATAATAATATAATAATAATAATAATAATAATAATAATAATATGAATAATAAAATAATGAATAATAATAATAAATAATAATAATAATAATAATAATAGTAATAATAATACTTTATAAATATAATAATAATATAATAATAATAATAATAATAATAATAATAATCAAAATCAATAATAATACTATATAGGTAAAAATAATAATAATAATAATAATAATAATAATAATAATAATAATAATAATAATAATAATAATAATAATAATAATAATAATAATAATAATAATAATAATAATAATAATAATAATAATAATAATAATAATAATAATAATAATAATAATAATAATAATAATAATAAAAAAATAATAATAATAATAATAATAATAATAATAATAATAATAATAATAATAATAATAAAATGATGCATAATTAATAGACAAGATAATTTATAAAATAATTTATTCATGAACATAATATAGTTTAGTAGAGAAATAGTAATGCGTATTCTAAATTAATTTGAATTTTGTTCTCTATTTTTGTTATTTTTTTGTATTTTTCTTTTTTTTTATATAAACAAAAAGTTTTGTATTTTTTCGTTTTTTATAGGATTTTATTTTTAAATCGTCGGCCCCCCGTTGGGGTTAAAAAAGATTTTATAGACCAATTAACATGCATTTTAAGAAAATATACCACAACTACAACACAAAATAAAAAAAATGTATAAAAACGAACACGTAATCATAAATTTTAAGCTATCTACAAATTAGATTGGATTTATACTGTGAAAAGGTTGAGAAACCCAATGCCGGGACAGGTTTGGTGAGAAGGTTTTTTTTCCGTCTTCTTCCTCTGACACTTCTTTCAGAGCTTCTTTCGCGACTTACTTCTCTGTCTTTTTCTTTTTATCCTCTTTGAAATCTAAAATATTCGGGACCGCTTCAGGATTCCAAATTTCATCATTTTCGAAGGAAAACTGAGAATCCATATTTTTTTTGGTTGCTATAATCTTAGCATTGCTTGGTCTCTTCCTCCAACCTTTCACGGGCTAACTTACGTATATTTTCAATTCTTCCTACCACTGTTTCTACCTCATCTTAAACAAATTTCTTTTCTTCTGCTTTGTTAACATTGGGTGGTACATAATCGGGCATTTCATAGGGTAATCTCTTTACGTATCCATGTAGGATAAAGTGAGGTGAAGACACTATGGAACGATTGTATGCGGAGTTAATTGCTATCTGAACGAAGCTGAAATATTTATCTCAGTCTTTGTGGTTATCTTTCATGTAGTTTCGTAAGAAAGACTCTATGTTTAAATTTATACGATCTATGACTCTATTTGGGGATTCATCTATCGTATCTGGTTTGCTAGGACTTCTGAATTTAATAGAAATTTGGTCTTCTACTAAACTATTTCTAAATTGATAGTAGTTTTGAGGAATCTATATGGACGAAACACTTGGAAATAAAATTCTCCGCTGTTTTCTTTTTAGGGAAACTATCCTTTGTATTTCTTCTGTTCCTCTTTTCTAGGGATCTAAAGCTTCTTGAATAGTTTCTGGATTCCATATCTCAAAAGAGAAATGAGAATCAGTCATTTTCAATCTCTTCTTGAACTTTGTAATTTTCCTTTTTCTTTTTTTAAGTGAGAAATATTCTCTCTTACTTTGTTTTAAAACCAACTTTTTTAAAGACAACTGTCTTTTATTTTTTTAATAGAAATGTTGTTTATGGGAAATTTCAACTTCCTTTGATTACATTTCTACTTTCTCCAAGTGAAAAAGATTCTCTTTTACTTTGTTTTAAAACCAATTTCTTCGAAGATAATATCTGTCCGTTACTTCTTTTAATAGGATTGTTTCCTGTGAATAAGTTCAAATTCTTCTTGTTTTCCTTGTTTGAGTTTTTAAGCTCTTTTTGGATCGGGTTAAACAATACTCTTTTCAAAATGGGTATGGGGAGGTGTGTTGGGATTTTCTTTAACCCAACTCTTTGATTCTTTCAACTTGGGGTAACTTTCATGTCCCCTTTCTAACTTTTCTTTTGTTTAAACAAAATATTTTCTAGGGAGGCTCAACTTCTTTTCTCCTTTAAGGAAACACTATATTCTGAGCGGAAGCCGGATGCTTACTTGAGCAGTCAGGCGGGATATTGGTCTCATCTGGCTTATATTTACTCGTTGGTGAGAAACTGTTTATAACTAGATTCCACCGGGCCAACCTTCCTTTATGCTTATTTCTAAAAAGAAAGCATAGGAGTTGATTATTTGTCAAAATTATTACCCTGTATCCTAGAACATGGGATACAAACAGTAATGATTTTCCTTTTATAATTTCTACATAAATCTTCTTTAGTTGACCTTTTGACAGTCTTCTGGAACAAGTTGCCACACAGGCAGATCCCAGCTGATTCTGCTGTGTCCCTGAGCCACATTTATTTGAAGATTCATATTGATTTATTTTTAAAATAGAGTAAAGTTCTCATATTTGTTTGTTCATTTTTAAGTGAAACGATTGGTCACTTAAATTAACATAATTTAAATTAAATTGTTGAGCTCTATTAGCAAAATAAAAAGGATCAGCAGAAAACGCGGGGGTCAGTGTGTGGAAATCATGGTGAGCTCGTGTGGCTTGTATGTGTTCTGTTGTATATTACGATATGTGGTCTCTTGTTCATGTTACTGTTTGGGACGCGGTGTGCTTTCTTAAATAGTGAGTGTATATTGAAATGTTAGTGCTGCCTCGCAGGAGGTGTGCGTGAGAGGTAGTTCGGAAGAGACCTATAAAGGTCGGTTAAGAGATCGTTGAAAGTTATTTGGGTAGATGTTGGGGTCATGAGCAGTGAGGTGCGCGCTCTCGGTGATACGGCTCGCGAATTAGGGCCGGGTTGGGTGAAGGTGGAGTGTGCGAAGGAGGATGGAAGGATTTCGCAGATTGGTAGTGATGGGAGGTCTAGAAATGGCGATGGTGATGAGCGTCGAGGTGAATACTGCTGAGAATGGTGAGGATCATTATGATAGAGATATCAGGTTAGGAGGAGGGATCTTGAGGTAGTGATTGGGCCGGATATGATCGTAGGAGAGGATGCTGGTGAGGTGAGCAGAGTGTGTGAGATCGTAGTATGTGTCTCGTGGCGTCTTGTTTTTGTGTGCAGGACTGATTGGTTGTATGTGTGACGTAGTGAGGTTAGGGAGTATGAGGGTCTGAGTAGCGTGGCGAGGACATATGGATGCGTGAATGGGAGAGTGGTAGTGGCCGAGAGGGTTGCTGAGGACGCAGCAGCGCAGAGCACATTCCCTCAAAACTAGGGAGGAATGCCATCCGGGCACCCTCCGGCCTTCCTAACGATTCATATATCTAAGGAGCCACATGCACGCCGATTCAAAATGTATCAGCAGGCAACGATCAATACTGATACGCCTGAGAGGAGAAGGGAGGGAGGGCAGTGGAGGTGAATCAGCCAGAGGAGATCTACTATCCAGGGTATGAGTAGAAGGAAAATACGGCGAGAGTGGCTGTTGTGAAGAGATGGCCTCTTTCAGTTCGAGAAGTTAAGCTTAAAACAGAGGCGCTGATCAGAAATCGATAGTACGAGGAGGAAGGATTGATGTTAACAGAAGGTTGTTGGGAGAAATTTTTGGCAAGAGGCCAGAAAGATTTGTCAGTAGGAGAACCATAGAGCGTTAGCGGCCCGTTTCGTTTGATGAAAGCCCCACTTTGCTCGTCAAAGGTATCCCTGCAAAACGATTTCTGCTCGAGTGAAAATTAAGCAGAGTGAGTGGAGACGAGAAGTGTTTCCACTGTCCCGATACAGTCGCTGTCTTATCTGAGATGCCAGAGAACAAAGCACGATGGCAATCGCATCAAGGAGTTATGAGTAGCATGAAAGTTTAGTCACGAAAATGGATATGGATAGCGCCTGCCTCGATAATATGTAACCGTCAACGGTTAAGGCAGTGTGCTGCTCCTTTGAGTGATGAGAGATAAACGCGTCATCAGACGTCAAAGCTAGTTATGTTCAAATATACGGTTAAGCGGTCGTATATGGTATATGAGAAGCGTGACGCGGAACGCTCCGCTCCAGGCCCTTCAATCAGCAGAGCGACTAAAGTAGCTCTGAGAAAAAAGCTTATAAGGTGGTCGTACTGATGGTATGCTCTGTTTAGCTAGGGGGGGAGAAAGCATGTGATACATTAAGTAAGATATAGGTGTAGTTGTGGTGTGCAGAATTTACCATAGGATGCGTGAGCATATAGTATTGTGGTGTATTTGTAGTATTGGTAGAGAGAGAGAGAGTGAGGCGGTCGTTTGCGTGAGAACTCATGTATGGATATAGTGAGTTGTTGATTCAAGAAGGTTGATATATCTGATATGTGATTGTAGTTTGGGTTGATAGCACTGAGTCTGCTGTGATATTAGTGGTGAGGGGTTAGGTTATTGTCTATTTTATTCGTAGTGCTTCTCAGTAGTCGTTATGGGAAGTCGCTGGAAGGATGCGTTGGGATCGGCGCTCTCTCTCAGTCGGTGACTGCATGAGATAATGCAGATTATAGAGAGGACCCTCTTAGAGTCAGCACCGTCCTGTGGTGTGTTCAGTCTGAGGTGTCATTGAAATCCTGATCTCATATAATCAGGGAGAGCACAAGTATATATTTGGTGTATGAGATAGATTAACTCAAGTTCTCGCAGTGATAAAGATAGGTAGAGACTATGGCAATGAGAAGTTGTGATACAGGACA
>JABUQX010040757.1:30000-32500 GCA_015478945.1 Trachelipus rathkii
CAAAAAATCTCTTAACTTTCCTATTTCCTTCGACGGCTCTAACATCTCACATGTGAATAACATAGACATTCTTGGTATCAACATAAATAATAAACTGTCTTGGAAACCCCATATTACAATGGTTGCTAATTTTTTAATCTTAACAATTACTCCAGTTATATAATGGAGTTCTGTTCTCACATTTAGGGCGGCTCCGGCACTACCCTTCTATTGGAAAGGGTTATGTCTAAATCTAAGACACTAATAAACTGTTTCCTTCTTCAAAACTCCCTTGACCCTCTATCTCTGCGTCCGGACGTTGGCGCACTATCTTTTTTCTATATGTTCTACAGCGACAGATGCTCGGGGGAGTTGACCTCTCGCATTTCTCCACCATTGCGTCACCCTCGTATCATAAAGGTGCTTTGCTCTCGCATGAATATTGCGTGAGTACCGAAAACCCCAGACTTGTCCGTTGTGGTGCCTCTTTCTTTCCAACTTCTTCAGTTCTGTAAAACTCCTTGCCTTCTTCTGTTTTTTAAAACTGTATTTAATCTTCCCTTCTTTAAAGTCCACGTCTGCCTCACTTGAGAGATTTGCGTTACTCAGGCTTATATATATAATAATTATTATATTATATTATAATATAACTAATATATATAATTTATATATATAATATAATCTATATCTTATATATATATATATATATAATATTATAGATATAATATATTATATATATATATATATAATATATATTATATATATTCCATATATATAATATATATATATGTTATACTATATATATATATAATTTATATATATATATATTAAATATTATATTTATATATATAATATATAATATATTATTTAGTATCAGGTAACATCCGCATCCCGATCCCATCCGCGAGCATCCGCACATTATTAAAGTTCCGCATCCATCCGCATCCGCGCTTTCCCTGCGGATGTTGCGCGGATGTTTATTGTCGAGATTGATAACGAATTTTATAATAAAAATACTAAGATGAATCTGAAAAAGAAAATGAAATGTAACATGAAGTTTAATTCAAAAACGGCTTGCTATTCCATATCTTAATGTTATCAAAACATTCAACTCGCTGGAATCAGTACCCATCATATGATGGAAAAAAGTATTGCTCAAAGAGCCTCTTGCTTCCTACGCCAATTCGTATTCCAAATTAACGATCTTATAATTTAGAAATGACATCATATCAAGCACTGCCTTAAGCTATTGGACCATTTGAAGAAATAACAAAAAATCACGCCTATACCAGCTCTGTCTCTTATGTATCCATTAATCTCAACGCAAATAAGCATTTGAACATCTTCAAATGAAAATGACGGTTTAAAAAGGAATGAAAGATGTAATTAAACTAGAGGGTAGAAAAACGTTTTGATTCTGTTGAAATTAAAGGACCTCATACTATTGCAACTTACTTAGATTCCCGTTATAAAGAAAGTTTTTTGGTAACGAAGAACAAGTTAAATCCTTCTTTGTGTTGCAGTTGAAAAACTTCAATCCAAACAGTCTATAATTTCCCACCCATTAAAAGGAAAAAAACAAAATCTACAAACCAACACCTTCTACAAGTAAATCAATAAACAGATTCAATGGAAAATTTCACAGTCCAGTACGATGAAGGAAAACACACGCATACCCAAAAGATGTAGTTGCAAATGATTGAAAAACTGATCACCAAGAAAAACGATTTAGATTCAAAATGATGATCCATCATTTGGTGGAAAGTAATCAAAATGTTTACCACGCTTGAGTAAACTTTGCAAGGAAAACTGCAATCCGAACAGTCTATTAATTAGCCATCCTTTAAAAGGAAAAAAATGAATAAAAGAACCAACAATCTTCTTTTTTTTTTTCAAGTAAATCAAATAACAGCTTCACTGGAAGAATTTTCTACAGTCCAGTAGTGATGAAAGAACACACACGACATATCAAAAGATGCAGTGCAATTGATTGAAAACTATCATCAAGAAAAGCGATTAATACAAATCAATTGACGATCCTATCAGTTGGTGGAGTGTAATTAATCAAATCCAAAAAAAAATGTTTCCCACGCTTAAGTAAACTTTGCAGGAATACCTGGCCTGTCCTCCAACTAGTGTCCAAGTGAGAGATATTACAATGCTAGGCTTAATATATGATGAAAAGAGAACAGACTCTCAGCAGAAAAAAGCGAAAGGGCAGGAAAAATTGAGTCTCTCAACGCACAACCTCCAATATTTGAATTCAATACTAATGCCAAAATGTATATAAATCCATGTAAAATCTCTTCATTAAGGTCGGAGGTTAGGAAAGAGGTTACGGGTGCATTTGAGTTGGTTCCCCGTCCCGCACACCCTGGTAACAAATTATCTTATATGATGGCTAAACCGATATCATATATATAAATATAATAGATTATATATATAATAAATATATTAGTATATATATATATATATATAATATATATTAATATATATAAATATATATAAATATATTATTATA
>JABUQX010040757.1:37500-40000 GCA_015478945.1 Trachelipus rathkii
AGTTACAGTTCCAACATAACCTCTCCTGTCGAAGCAGGTGACTCTTGAAAAACTGTCTCTGAGATGTCTTCATTTTTTTTATGAGAGGCGGATCGCGACTGAGTAGTAACAGGCCTCCATGGTAAAAATTGATCTAACGGGCGGACGCTGTTTGTCGATGGTTCGTGTACTGGCGCGTGTGAAATTTTTTTCCAGTCTTATATATTGCCAAATTTTTTCGCAAACGAAGCATGTTGTGCCGCATGTCCGGCGATCCTGACTTTGCGTGACGTCTCGTCTCCTGTAACCCCATGAGACCTCCATGAAAATCGCCGTGTAGCCCCCAGCGGGGGGGGGGGTTCTAACCACCCTTCTGTGATCTTAAATAATGGTAGCGAGAGTTCAAAGGCCAGTTGAGATAAAGCAGCAGAAAGATTTGAAAGTCCTTCGCGAGATGCCTTCTTTTCTTTGGAGGAGGCCAGCATCGGAACTAGTGTTAGACGCCTCCTGTAGCCATTGTCTTACATGGACGACGCCTGTTGTCGATGGTCTACGATCCTGGCGCAAGTGGAATTTTTTTCGGTCTTATATTATTGCAAATTTGTCGCCAAAAGCATCTTGTGCGCATGTCAGCGTTCCTTGACCTTTGGTCGGTTCGCTCCTGTAACACATGAACACCCCTGAACAATGCCGTGTAGCCCCAGGCATAGGATCCAACCGCATCCTTCTGTGGATCTTAAATTAAAGCTTAATCGAGTTTTCAAAAGCACGTGATTCGAAGCAGGAGATTATTGAAAACTTTCACGAGATGGCCTTCTTTTTCTGGGGAGGTGGATCGGGACTAGATGGTAGAGCACCTCCACATTGTCTAACGCGACGTGCATTGTGCAAATGGTTGTGTCTTGTCGCGAGTGAACATTTTTTTCCCGTCCTTATTATTGCCAAATTTATGACCGCACACAAGCATCTTTGCGCAATGTTGCTCGTGCTCTTACTGGTAAACCCCACGGGAGCACCCCAGAAGAATGCCGTTAGCCCCCCAGCAGAGATTCCAACCACCCTTCTGTGCAAGTTTAAGTAAGCTGTTCGAGCTTTCAAAGCGCAGTGATACTTGACAAGCAGGAGATCATTTTTCGAAAACTTCGCAGAATGCGTTCTTTTTCTATGAGGGCCGGATCGGGTACTAGTGGTAGAAGCACTCCTCGTCATATGGTTCTAAACGGCAGACGCTGTTGTCGATAGTTATGATCGTGGAATAAGAGTACATCTAGGTTGCAGGCTGTTCAATTGGATAATCTTGGGAGCATGTTAGGTGTGAGTAAAATTGATAAAATGAGGAATGAATGTATTAGGATGCTGTGTGGCATAAAAAAATAAGTAAATGGCAAGTATAGATGGTAGTTGATTGGTTAAGTACTTGTATAGTGGTGTTTGTAGGAAAGGAATAGAAGTTTTAGTTCAAACGAGAGGAATGTTGCATAATAGGAATGAATGGCGTGATTTTGTGAGGGGTCATGGTTGTAGGCTGGCATAGGGGGATGAAAACTGACAAAATGGCAGTGGCTGAAGATCTGAGATGGATTTTGGCTGTGACAGTCTTACATGTATGGGTATGAGAGGATAGTATGGTGGGAAGATTTCTTGGCTGACTTAGGTCATGTTCTTCTACTTGAACTATTCTGTTTCCAATTCATGTTTGCGCACCCTAACCCAGACTGTTGGGAGCCGAGGGCAAGCTAATATAGACAGAAAAATATATTATTCAGATAGATAAATATATTATTCTGTAAAAAAATAAAAATATTCAAATTTTTAAGGAAAAAATTTTCAATTCTTTATGGAAAACACGAACTGAAGCTGGAATCCATTACATCTCAATATATTCAATTGTATTTTACTAGAGTAGAACCATTTCTATCTAGGTAATTTGTAAACAATTATAATGTCCCTACTGAAAAGTTAAAAACCCTCATAAACTACACCACAAACCATTTCCTAATATTAAGGTGGGTTATTATGGCGTGGAATTTATTTAAATTATTGGGTATATTATAAAAAATTTGAACAGTATGAACATCATTGGTGATAGATACATAGAGAAATAATGAATAATTTTTCACAGGAATCATTTGATGACATTCATTTGGGTGGAAGGCAAAGATTAGTTTCATAAAATGAGTCAATAGACACTACAAAAGAAGGTGCTTGGGTTTTTTTCAAATAACATTGCCCTCTTGGCTCTTGTTCATCTAACCTTACAGCACCTTATTTTTTCTGTGGAGGTATCTGAAGAACAATGTCTACATACAGTGATACACACAAAAACAACATCAGTAACTGAAGTAAGATTTTGAGAAAGGCATAAAGGATTTTCAAAAGAAGACCTTACAGTGGGTGATGTATCCCACCTTCAGCTAAAATAGAACAGTGTTTGATAAAACAGGGTGGCCTTTGTGAATATTATTTCAAAACTATGCAGTAACTTAATGACCATAAAATCATTCCTTATGAAAAATATTTT
>JABUQX010040757.1:42500-45000 GCA_015478945.1 Trachelipus rathkii
CATCATGCTACAAAGTGACTAGTTCTAGAGAAAAAATTGACCCTCTATTGAAATTTGGTCATTTTAACTTTTTTACATGTATTGCGCAAATTGCCAAAAATTCTATATTTTAAAGAAATTATTGTTGGTTTACATGATTACCATATCTTTAATTTTCTTTCATTTTAACATTAACAATTATACAAATGAAGCGGATTTCAGTATTGAAAAATATCTGTTTTACCCCCACTAATTTGACACAAAATCTATTTATTACTCTTATTTTAATTACCTAATGCTAATGAAGAGTGACGTTCCAAAATTTGTTGGTAATAAAAATTGAAAGGATCGGGAAACCAGTGCTGAATAAAAGGGTTTATTGTAACCACCTGTTTTTTTACTTTCATTAAAGAAAATTGAAATAAAAATATTGAAATATTGACATTCTTTTAAATAAAAATATTTAAAAAAAAAAAAATTGCCCAGGACTTACATACAAAGAGAAACTCTGATGGAAGCTCCCGTAGGCCAAAGCTATAGAAAGTTAAATGGAGCAAATTAAGGTGCAACAGCAAAGGATAATATCACCATCAAAAATCAATGCTCAGGAAACGCTACCTCGACGAGATAGAGGAGAAATCACACTAGGGTCTAGAGGCCGTCCGCCAAGAATCACACCAGATGTGGAAACAACACTTGCTACATGTTTAAAGCGCATGGGTGAGTGTGGATTTGGCCCAACTTTTGATGAACTATGTGAAATAGTGTCTGAGTACTTGACAGCTAATGAAATGGATAACATCTTTAAAGAAAACAAACCTGGTAGGGACTGGATTAATAATTTTATGGCTCGTCATAAAATGAGTCTTAAAAAGCCATTACCTATGCATATTGGTAGGAAACAGATCACTTCTGATCCATTTGTTATTTATGGATTTTATGACATGCTGGAAAAAGAGGCAAGACGCTTGGGAATAGAGAACCGTCCAGAATGCTTCTGGAACCTTGATGAAAGTGGTTTTCCATCAGATCCATCCAAATGCAAAATTGTTGGACCAATTGGACAAAACACAGTGCAAGTAGTTTGCGGTTCCAACAAAGAGAACACAACTGTTTTACCTGTCTGTTGCGCAGATGGTACTACACTGGATCCATTAATTATTTTCAAAGGAAAAAATATAATGGCTAATTGGCGTGGTAGTGAAGCTCTACCAGAAACCTATTATGCAGTCAGTGACAACGGATGGATGACCACTGTAATTTTCTATGAGTGGTTTGAAAACTTTTGCAAAAAGACCAAAGACATACGACCTCTTTTACTCATATTTGATGGTCATCTGAATCATACTTCTGCTACCATACAGTTGGCTCAAAAGGAAAACATCACACTCTTGAAGTTACCAGCACATACCACTGACACCTTACAACCTCTCGATATATCCTGTTTCAATCCTCTTAAGACTTATTATGAAGAACTTACTCGGCGCGTTCATGAAACTGGAGAACGAGAGCGCCTGAGAAAAGATCATTTTGTAAACCTCATCTGTAAAATCTGGAGGAAAGGGTTGAGTAACGATAATATTAAGTCTGGGTTTAGAGCAACAGGAATTTACCCACTAGACAGGTTAAAATATAAGACTGAAAGGTTAGATAAAATAAAAATGAATACCTACAATAGATGGGTTGAATATGGAAAGCCACAAAATGAAGAAGGTGAACCTATACTGATAAATTGCACACCAAGACTTACAGAACCCCAAGAACAGACACATGAAATAGTTCCACAACCAAGTACCTCATTCTCTACACCAGAAAGAAGTCAACCCACAAAGACATCTTCAGAACAACTGGTTCCCTGCCACTGCCAATCCTTAAATTCACCAGCTCACCTGATAAAAATGCTGCAACGACATGCTCCGGAAGGAATGCGTTATGTTGTCAACCTTGTCCAAAAAGAAAGTGAGATTTCATTTGAATCTGTTATAAAGAGTCGAGGTTGACCTAGTATGACATCTGCAGTAACCTCCAAACGCCCTCGTGTCCCAATGAGTAGCTCTTCATTTTTAACTTATAAGATTTAAGAGTTGAAGTAGGATTAAAGAAAACTCAACCAAAGAAAAGAAAATTGCAGAAAACAGCCGATTCACCACAAGATTCATCCTCAGAAAGAGAGCGAATTCCAGCCTGAGTGGAGAATTGCAGGGAATGAGGAATCAAACTCAATTGACTGCAAGAAATCACTTGCTCGTTAGGAATTTTTCAAAGAACATAAACCAAATTAAAAGATATTAAGTTGTGGTCAGTTTTATGCGGTTCGATACGATCAACCATTAAAATATTACGGGCGTAAAATATTAAAAAAATTCTACAAAATGATGAGGAAACAAGCCTGTAAAGTGGAAAGACAATACCTCAAAAAATTGAAGTGTTATCCAGCGATTGCAGAAAACTACGGTGATTGCCCAAAAATGTGCATGATTATAGAGTATAATTCCTGTAACCAACATTTTATTTGCACCTG
>JABUQX010040757.1:52500-61610 GCA_015478945.1 Trachelipus rathkii
GTGTTATGTGACTTATGTTTGCTGTTGTATGAACTTTCATATTTGGTGTTATGATAGGTTATAGCAGGTGATATGATATGTTCTTAGTTGGAAAACTTTATTAGATAAAAATTATATATTTAATTACGCTTTTTTCTGTTGGAATTTTCACAGTTAGCATTTAGAAATCTTAATAGTATTGATTTTTCTAATTTCACATAATTGAATTACACACTCACTTGTTGAGTTTTTTTTAACTAGGTATTTTCGCATTTGAAAAAAATATTGTATGTGTTCATTGAAATGCTATTGTAAATAAGATAAAGCAATACATCAATGTTGTTTAGGTGTATTTAATGTGACATGTTAGTGAATTTAATCTCTTTGTTTTTATATACTTATATTTCTTTAGTTGTGAATACCTGTTTTAATAATTTAACTTCTTAAATTACGCTTTTCTTAAATTTTCACCACACAAATTTAGATGTTTTGTATAAGATTTTCCCTATATTTAAACATTTGAATTATTTGTGTGAATCTTATTGAATAAATAAAAAATTTTTTGTTAGATTTGAAAAATTTATGTGTTTGATTGAAATACAAGTTCAAAAAGCAGAAAAGCGATTTATTAATAGTTTTTGAGGTTTTAAAGTATGTATATTTTTTTATGGAATTTATATATTTGTGTTTTATATACAAGTTTCAAGGTTTTGGTGGTAACTGTTTTAATAAATAAGATTTTACTTAATTAGTCTTGTTTTAAATTTTACATTCTTTCTAGAGGTTCGTTAAAGTAAGATTTTTCCGTAAATTTCAACATCTTTGAATTTTTGGTACGAGTAATTATGAGTTTTTTACGGTATTTCGATATAGCATATTTTTAACCAATTCTGTGTTCCTTAAGTGCTATTTGAAAAGCGAAAAGTGATTTATTAATAGTTTTACATGTCATCAATTGGCGTTTTGCCTAAATGAAATTTCAATTTTGCATCAGTGAGAAAATATTTCATTAGTTATAGAAAACATGTTTTATAAAATTTTATCTTCAAAATTAGGCTTTTTTCTTGAATTTTCACATTCAATTTAGAATTTAGTAGATTTAGTAGTTTCCTAATTTACATTTGATTATTTTGGTAATTTAAATTGAGTTTTTACGGGTATTTTCAGGCATTGAAAAATAATAGTCTCTTGAATGCTATTTTAAAGCAGAAAAGAATTTATTAATTAAGGTTTTAGGTGTGTTAAATTGACATTTTTATGAAATTTAATATTGTTTTTTATATATCTAATATTTCATTGTTGTGAAAACCTATAAAATAAAATTATAAGTTTAAATACGCTTTTTCTTAATTTTTTCAAAAAAATTTAGATTTTAAAATTGTAGATTTTTTTTTTAAATTTCCAGATCCTTCCCCTCGTCAAGTAATGAATAATTCAAGTTGAGTTTTATAAGTGTTTTTTCCTGAGCATTATGACAGAAATTATAGTGTTTATTGAATATGCAATTTCAAAAGCAGAGAGAATTTATTAATTGTTGGTGTCTTAAATTGAGTTTTTTGAAATTTTAATATTTGTTTTTATATATCAATATTTATTAGTTGTGAACACTTGTATTTAATAAATAATTCTAATTTAAATTTCTTAATTTATTAAATTTAGAACTTAAAGTAGATTTTTTCCTAATTTCAATCATTTGAATTATTTTGGTAAATATAACATTGAGTTTTAAAACGGTTTTTTCAGATTTGAAAAATAATGTGGTTTCATTGAAAATGCATTTTAAAAAGCAGAAAGAGAATTATATTAAGTTTTGTGTCTCAAATTGACGTTTTTTTCATGAAATTTCAATATTTGTGTTTTTATATACCAAATATTTATTAGTTTTGAACTGTTTTAATAAAAATTTTACTTTTAAATTAGCTTTTCTTAATTTTAAATTACGAATTCTTAGACTCTTTAAAGTAGGATTTTTTACTAATTTCAACTATTTTGAATTATTTGGTAATCTTTAATTGAGTTTTAAAGGTTTTTCGCATTTAAAAAAATAATGTGTTTATTGAAATGCACAAAAAGCTGACAAATGAATTTATTATAGTTTGTGTCTTAAATTGCGTTTTTTATGAATTTCATTATTTGTTTTTAATATACCATTTTATTAGAAGTGAAACAAGTTTTAATAAAAAATTTATGTCTAAAATTACGCTTTTTCTTAATTTTCACATTGCAATTTAGAACTCTTACGATTTTCCCTAAATTTTAACATTAAATTAATTTGGTAAAGCTTCAATTTAGTTCTAAAAAGAAAAGTAGCATTAAAATAATGGTGTTTCTTGAATTATCACTGTTTATGTTTTAATTATATTTTTAGGTGTCTAAATATTTGACGTTTTTTATGAATTTCAATATTTGTTTTTATTAAAATATTTCATTAGTTGTGAAACATTGTTTTTATAAAATTTTAACTTCTAAATTAGCTTTTTCTTAATTTTATACATTTAAAATTAAGATTTAAAAATCGATTTTTTCTAATTTCAACATTTGTTTTTCTTTGAAAAAATCTGAAACTTCTGTTTTAACTCTATTGAAAAGTATCTGAAAAAATATTGTAGATATTGAAATGAAGTTTAATGGCAGAAAAGAATTTATAGTGGCATCAAAGGGTACTGAAATTTACCATTTTCAAAGAAGTTTTTAATATTTGTTATTTATTACCATTACATTAGTTGTGAAAATTGTTTTATAAAAAATGTTAACTTTAAATTACGCTTTTTCTTAAATTTTCACATAAGAAATTTTAGAATCTTAAAAGTACGATTTTTCTAATTTTATCTTTTGAAAATATTTAGTATTTTTTACATTGTTTTTTAAAGTATGTTTAGACTAGGAAAATTAATGAGTGACAATTGGATACAATTTCAAAAGCTGAAAAGTGAATTTAATTTATTTATAATTTTAGATGTCTTAAATTGAGTTTAAGAATTAATATTTGTTTTTTATATACATTTTTATTAGTTATTAAATAACCAGTTTTAATAAAAATTTACTTTCAATTACGCTTTTTTTAAATGTTAATAAATTTAGAATCTTAAAGTGCTTTTTTATTATTTAAATATTTGAATTATTTTTGTTAATTTAAAATTTTGAATTTTTAACGTATTTCAGCATTTGAAAATATGTGTTTCATTGAAATGAATTTCAAAAAGAGAAAGGAATTTTAAATGAGTCTAAGGTCTTAAACTGACGTTTTTTAATTGAATTTCATATTTGTTTTATATACAATATTTCATTAGTTGTGAAACCTGTTTTAATAAAAAAATTTACTTCTAAAATTACGCTTTCTTAAATTTTACCATTACGAATTTAGATCTTTAAAAGTAGATTTTTCTAATTTACATTTGAAATTATTCTGGTAAATCTTAAAATTGAGTTTTTTAAGGTTTTTAGCATTTATAAAAATAATGTGTTCAAATTGAAGCAATTTCAAAAAGCTGAAAGTGAATTTATTATGTTTTTTAGATGTTTAAATTGCGTTTTTTAATGAAATTTCAATATTTGTTTTTATATACCAAATATTTCATTAGTTGTGAAAACCTGTTTTAATAAAAAATTTAAACTTCTAAAATTACGCTTTTTCTTAAATTTTCACATTACAAATTTAGAACTCTTAAAAGTACGATTTTAACTAAATTTCAACATTTGAAATTATTTGGTAAATCTTAAAATTGAGTTTTTAACGGTATTTTCAGCATTTGAAAAAATATGTGTTTCATTGAAATGCATTATAAAAGCAGAAAAGAGAATTATTAATTGTTTTAGGTGTTTAAATTGACGTTTTTTAATGAATTTCAATATTTGTTTTTATATACATATATATAGCTGTCACATGTTTTTTAATAAAACATTTTAACTTCTAAATTTAGCTTTTGCTTAAATTTTACATTACCAATTTAGAACTCTTAAAATTTATTTGTGAATTTAACTTTGAAATTATTTGGTAAATCTAAAATTGAGTTTTTAAGATTTTTCAGCATTTGAAAAAATAATGTGTTTCATTGAAATGCAATTTCAAAAAGCAGAAAAGTGAATTTATTAATAGTTTTAGGTGTCTTAAATTGACGTTTTTTTGAATTTCAATATTTGAATTCATATACTTCTATTTTTAGTTTGAAAACCTGTTTTAATAAAAAAATTTTACGTTTAAATTACGCTTTTCATTTGAAATTTTCACATTAACAAAATTTAGAATCTAAGTAGATTTTTTCCCAAATTTACTTTCATTAATTTTGGTTAATTTAAATTGAGTTTTTACGGCTATTTTCAGATTTGAAAAATATAATGTTTCATTGAAATGCATTTCAAGCGAAAAGAGATTTATTAATGTGTTTTGAGTGTGTTGCTTAAAATTTGAACGGTTTTTAATTACCGCCATTTTCAATATTTGTTTTTATTATTACCAATATTTCAAGTACTGTTGAACCTGTTTTTAATAAATTTAATATAAATTACGCATTTTTTCTTTAATTCTTACATTAGATTTAGAACTCTTAAAAGTCAATTTTTCTAATTTAACATTTGAATTATTTGGTAAAATCTTTAAAATTGAGTTTTTTACGTATTTTTAGCATTTGAAAAATATGTGTTTATTGGAATGAATTTCAAAAGAAGAGTGAATTTTTATAGTCTTTAGATGTCTTAAATTGACGTTTTTTTTTAATGAATTTCAATTCTTGTTTTTATATACTATTTATTAGTTGTGAAACTGGTTTTAGTAAAAATTTTAATTTTAAATTAGCTTTATTTAGTTTTCACATTACAAATTTAGAAATTTAAAAGTACGATTTTTCTAATTTAACATTTTTGTTATTTATTCTTTAAATTGAGTTTTTTAACGGTATTTTCAGCAATTTGAAAACATAATGTGGTTTTTTCAATGAAATGCAATTTGCAAAAGCAGAAGAGAATTTTATTAATAGTTTTAGGCGTTTTAAATTGACGTTTTTTAATGAATTTCATATTTGATTTTTATACTATAAATATTTTTTTTTAGGTTGTGAAAACCTTTTTAATAAAAATTTTATTTAATTTTTTATTTCTTAATTTATATCATTAAAATTTAGAAACTCTTAAAAGTTACGATTTTTCCTAAATCAACACTTGAAATTATTTGGTATTTTAAAATTGAGTTTTAAAGGTATTTTTCAGCATTTTTGAAAAATAAATGTGTTTCATTGAAATGCAATTTAAAAAAGCAGAAGAGAATTTATTAATTGTTTTAGGTCTTATGACGTTTTTTAAAGAATTTCAATATTTGTTTTTATATAAATATTTCATTAGTTGTGAAACTGTTTTAATAAAAATTTAACTTCTATAATTAGCTTTTGCTTAAATTTTCACCATACAAATTTAGAACTCTTAAAGTACGATTTTCAAATTTCACATTTGAAATTATTTGGTAAATTTAAATAGAGTTTTTACGGTATTTATCAGCATTTGAAAAAAAATAGTGTTTCATTGATGCTTTTAAAAAGCAGGAAAGTGAATTTTTAATAGTTTTAGGTGTTTAATTGACGTTTTTTATGAAATTTAATTTTGTTTTTATATACAATTTCATTAGTTGTGAAAACTGTTTAATAAATTTAACTTCTAAAATTACCTTTTTTTTAAATTTTCACGATTACAATAAATATATTAAAAGTAAAGGATTTTCATCCTTAATTTAACATTTGAAATTATTTGGTAGTTTAAAATGATTTTTTAACGGTATTTTCAGCTTTGAAAAATAATGTGTTTCTTTGAAATGCATCAAAGCAGAAAAGCGATTTATTAATAGTTTTTAGGTGTCTTAAATTGATTTTTGATTTTCATATTTGTTTCTTTATATACTAATATTTATTAGTTGTGAAACTTGTTTTAATAAAAATTATATTCTAAAATTAGCTTTTTTAAAATTTTCACATTACAATTTGATAAACGTTCATTTTTTCCCTAATTTCAAAATTTGAAATTATTTTGGTAATTCTTAAATTGAGTTTTTTACGGGTTTTTTCAGATTTTGAAAAAATATTTTGTGTTTCTTAAGCATATTTCAAAAAGCAGAAAGCGAATTTATTATCAGTTATGTGTCTTAAATTGAGTTTTTTAATGAAATTTTAATATTTTGTTTTTATATTAGCTTATTATTATTAGTTGTAAAACTGTTTTTTAATTAAAAAATTATAACTTCTAATACTATTTTTTTAATTTCACATTACAATTTAGATCTTAAAAGTAGATTATATTCCTATAATTTCAACATCTTTGAAGAATTATTTGGTAAACTTTTAAATTGAGTTTTCAGGTATTTTCAGACTTGAAAAATATGGTGTTTTATTGAAATGCAATTTTAAAAAAGCGAAAAAGAATTTATTTATTGTTTTAGGTGTCTTAATTGACGTTTTTAATGAAATTTCATATTTGTTTTTTTATATACCATATTTCTTAGTTGTAAAACTGTTTTATAAAATTTAACCTTCTAAAATTAGCTTTTCTTAAATTTTCACATTAAAAATTTAACTCTTAAAAGTACGGATTTTCTTTCCTAAATTAACATTTGAAATTATTGGTAAATTTAATTGAGTTTTATTTTTTTTTAAAGGTTTTTCCTATCGTCACTGTCTCTGAACGATATATGTAGTTGATTCGTGTGAGCTGATCTATCTGAGGTTGATCTGAAGTTTATCAGTTATAAAAGAAGAAAAGCGATTTAATTAATAGTTTTTAGGTGTCTTAAATTGACGATTTTAAATATTTATATTTTTTTTATATACTAATATTTTCTTAGTTGTGAAAATGTTTTAATAAAAATTTAACTTCTAAAATTCGGGCTTTTTCTTAAATTTTACATTACAAATTAGAACTCAATGTTTTTCCTATAATTTCAACATTTGAAATTATTTGGTATTTAAAATGTTTTTACGGTATTTTCAGCATTTGAAAATAGAGTGTTTTCATTGAAATGCTATTTCAAAAAGGAAAAGTAATATTTATTAATTGTTTTCGGTGTTAAAATGAGTTTTTTTAATGAAATTTAAATATTTGTTTTTATATACCAATATTTCATTAGTTGTGAATGTTTTTAATAAAAATTTAACTTCTTAAATTAGCTTTTTCTTAAATTTTACATTAATTTTAGAACTCTTAAAAGTAGATTTTTCCTAAATTTATATTTGATATATTTGTTAAATTATTAAAATTGAGTTTTTAACGGAATTTTAAGCTTTTGAAATAATGTGTTTCTTGAAATGCTATTTCAAAAAGCAGAAAAGGCGAATTTATTAATAGTTTTAGGTGTCTTAATTGAACATTATTTTTAATGAATTTCATATTGTTTTTTTATAACAGATTTTCAATTGTTGTGAAAACTGTTTTAATTAAAAATTATAACTTCTAAATTACGCTTTTTCTAATTTTAACATTAAAATTTTAGAAAAATTAAAATATGATTTTTCATAAATTTCAATTTGAAATTATTTGGTAATTAAAATTGAGTTTTTAACGGTATTTTCAGCATTTGAAAAATAATGTGTTTTCATTGAAATGCTATTTAAAAAGCAGAAAAGTAAATTATTAATATTTTAGATGTCTTAAATTGTAGTTTTTTAATGATTTTAATATTTGTTTTATATGCAATATTTATTAGTTTTGAAAACTGTTTTTTAATAAAAATTTGCTTCATTACTTACTATTTTCTTAAATTTACTTAAAATTTGAACTTTTAAAGTTGTTTTTTCCTAAATTCCAACATTTGAATTATTTGTTAAAATTTAATTGAGTTTTAACGGTATTTTAGCATTTGAAAAATATGGTTTATTGAAATGCATTTCAAAAGCAGAAAGAGAATTTATTATTGTTTTAGGTGTCTTAATTGGTTTTTAATGAAATTTTCATATTTGTTTTTAATATCAAAAATTTCATTGTTTAATGTTTTAATAAAAATTTTTAAATTCTAAAATTACGCTGTTTGCTTAATTTTACACTACAATTTGAACTCTTAAAGTGATTTTCTAAATTTTCCAACATTTGAATTCATTTGGTAATATTAAAATTGAGTTTTTTACTGTTTGTTCAGCATTTGAAAAAATAATGTGTTTTTCATTGAATGCATATTTTCAAAGAGAAAGTAGATTTATTATTGTTAGGTTCTAAGATTGACGTTTTTTAATGAAATTTCAATATTTGTTTTTTTATATCCAATAATTTTTAAGTGTTGTGAAAACTGTTTTAATAAAATTTACTTCTAAATTAACAAAAAAACCAAATCCTTAATAATACAAATTTGAAATCTTAAAAGTATTATTGAAGATTACAGAATTATTTGTTGATTTATTTAACGCTTTTTTAACGGTATTTTCAGCTTTGAAAAAATATGTGTTTTTTCATTGATGCATATTTCAAAAGAAGAAGTAAGGTTTTAAAAAGTAATAGTTTTAGGTGTCTTAAATGAACGTTTTTTTAATGAATTTCAATATTTGTTTTTATATACCAATATTTCATTAGTTTGTGAAAACTGTTTTATAAAAAATTTATTCTCTCTAAAATTACGCTTTTTCTATTTTTCAACATTTCTTTTTTAGAACTCTTAAGTACGATTTTTCCTAAATTTCACATTTGAAAATTATTTGGTAATCTAAATATGAGTTTTTAACGGTATTTCAGCATTTGAAAAACATAATGTGTTCATTGAAATGCAATTGTCAAAAAGCAGAAAAGTGAATTTATTAATGTTTTAGATGTCTTAAATTGACTTTTTTTTAATGAATTTCAGATATTTGTTTTTATATACCCAAATATTTCATTTAGTTTGTGAAACGTGTTTTTTTTTAAAAAAAAAATTTAACTTTCTAAAATCTCGCTTTTTCTTTCTTAAATTTTCACATTACAAGTTAGACTTATTAAAGTAAAGGTTTGAATCTCTGAAATTCACAACAATTTGAAAGATTATTTTTTAATTTAAGATTGAGTTTTTAAGGATTTCAGCAATTGAAAGATTCTGGGGAATTTTCTCGACTCTTTTTTTCAAAAAGAGAAAAGGTTTCATGAATTAAATATTCATGTTTAAATACAAAAGCTAAACGTCAATAAAAATTTTATGA
>JABUQX010040758.1:0-18089 GCA_015478945.1 Trachelipus rathkii
AATTTGGTCTTTTTAAACTATAAGTCCGTTCGGACTCAGCTTTCGTCTTTTTCCTGACTGCATCGGTGCTCGCATCTATCAGAAAGTCCGTTCGGACATTTGTCTTTTGAACTATTTGTCCGACGTTCGCTGACATTTTCGTCTTTTTTGAAACGTATAAATAAGTCCGTTCGGATATTTCGTCTTTTAGAACTTAAAGTCCGTTCGGACATTTCGTCTTTTGAATAGCTATCCCGTTCGGACATCATTCGTCTTTTCTGAACTTAAATCCTCCGGTCAGGACATTTCGGTCTTTTTTGAACTATAAGTCCGTTCGGACATTTGTCTTTTGAACTATTTGTCCGTTCGGACATTTCGTCTTTTTGAATATTTGTCCGTTCGGACATTTCGTCTTTTTGAATATTTGTCCGTTCGGACATTTCGTCTTTTTGAACTATTTGTCCGTTTGGACATTTAGCCTTTTTGAAATATTTTTCCTTCGGACATTTCGTCTTTTTGATCTATAAGTCCGTGGACATTTGCTCTTTTTGAACTATAAGTCAAGTTCGGACTTTCTTTCTTTTTTAAACCTATAAGGTTCCGTTCGGAACATTTTCGTTCTTTTTGAAACTATAAGTCCGCCGACATTTTGGTCTTTTTGACTTAGTCCGTTCAGACATTTCGTCATTTTTGATCTATAGAGTTCCGTTTGGACATTTTGCGTCTTTTTGAACTATAGAAGTCCGTTTCGCGACATTCGTCTCATTTTGAACTATAGGTCGTTCGCGACATTTCGTCTTTTTGAAACTATAAGTCCGTCGGACATTTTCGTCTTTTTAACTTAGTAAGTTTTCCGTTCGAACATTTGGGGTCTTTTCTTGCAACAATACTTGTCCGTTCGGACTTTTGTCTTTTTTGAACTATAAGTCCCGTTCAGACATTTCGTCTTTTTGAACTATAAGTTCGTTCGGACATTTCGTCTTTTTGAACTATAAGTCAGTTCGGACATTTCGTCTTTTTTAAACTATAAGTCCGTTCGGACATTTTCGTCTTTTGAACTATAAGTCCGTCGACATTTCGATCTTTCAACTTATAAGTCCATTAGGACATTCTCGGTCTTTTGAACGTATAGTCCGTTCGGACATTTCGTCTTTTTGAACTATAAATCCATTCGGACATTTCGTCTTTTTGAAACTATAGTCGTTCAGACATTTCGTCGTTTTGAACTATAAAGTCGTTCGGACATTTCGTCTTTCTTGACGTATAAGTCGCGTCTCGACATTTCGGTCTTTTTGAAAACTATAAGTCCGTTCGGGGACATTTCGTCTTTTTGAACTATAAGTCCATTCAGACATTTCGTCTTTTGAACTTAAAGTCCGTTCGGACATTTCGTCTTTTGAACTATAAGTCCGTTTCGACATTTCGTCTTTTTGAAAACTAAGCAAGTCGTCGGACATTTCGTCTTTTTGAACTATTTAAGTCCGTTCGGACATTTCGCCTTTTTGAACTATAAGTCCGTCAGGATATTTCGTCTTTTTGAGACGTATCAAGTCCGTTCGGACAATTTCGTTCTTTTGAACTATAAGTTCCGTGTCGGGACATTTCGTCTTTTTGAACTATAAGTCCGTATGGACATGGTCTTTTTGAACTAGTGTTGGTCCATTCGGACATTTCGTACTTTTTGAAACTAATTTGTTCCTTTCGGACAATTTGATCTTTTTGAACTATTTGTCGTTCGGACATTGGTCTTTTTGATCTATAAGTCCGTTTGGACATATGGGCTTTTTGAACTATAAGTCAGTTCGGACATTTCTTCTTTTTAAACTTAAAGTCCGTTCGGACATTTCGTCGTTTTTTTGAACTATAAGTCCGTTCGGACATTTTGGTCTTTTTGAACTATAGGTCCGTTCGGACATTGGCGTTCATTTTGATCTATAAGTCGTTTGGAACAATTTGGTTTTTTGAACTATAAGTCGTTCGGACATTTTGTTCTTTCTTGAACTATAGGTCCGTTCGGACATTTCGTTTATTTTTTGAACTAAGTCCGTTCGGACATTTCGTCTTTTTGAACTATTAAGTCCGTATCAGAAATTCAGTCTTTATTGAAATATTAAGGTCCGTTTCGGAGTTAATTTTGAGGTCTTTTGAACTATACAAGTCCGTTCGTGACATTTCGTCTTTTTTGAACTACTAAGTTCGTTCGGACATTATCGTTCTTTTTTGAAACTAATAAGTCCAGTTCTGGAATTTCGTCTTTTTGAACTATAAGTCCATTCGGACAATTTCCGACTTTTTGAAACTATAAGTCCGGTCAGAACATATTACGTCGTTATTGAACTATAAGTCCTTCGGACATTTCGTTTTTTGAACTATAAGTCCGTTGCAGACAATTTACGTCTTTTTTGAACTATAAGTCCGTTCGGACATTTCGTTTTGAACTATAAGTCCGTTCGGACATTCGTCTTTGAAACTAACAAGTCACTTTCGGACAATTTCGTCTTTATTTTGAACTATTTAAGTTCCGTTCGGAAACATTTCGTCTTTTGAACTATAAGTTCGGTCAGACATTTCGTCTTTTTGAACTCCATTAAGTCCGTTCGGACATTTCGCTTCTTGCATTAACTATAATCCGTTCGGATCTTATGGTCTTTTTGAAACTCTAAGTCAGTTTGGACATTTGGTCTTTTTTTGAACTATTAATCCGTTCGGACATTTGGTCTTTTGAACTATTTGTCCGTTCCGACATTTGGTTCTTTTATTGAACTATAAATCCGTTCGGACATTTCGTCTCTTTTTGAATTATTTGTCCATTCGGACATTTTGACGTCTTTTTGAACTATAAGTCCATTTCGGACATTTCGACTTTTTGAACTATAGTCCGTTCGGACATTTCGTCTTTTGACACCTATAAGTCCGTTTAAAACATTTCGTCTTTTGGAAACTATAAGTCCGTTCGTGACATTTCGTGTTTTTTGAACTATAAAGTCCGTCGGACATTTACGGTCCACCCTTTCTTCTTTTTTGAACTAAAGTCCGTTCGGACATTTCGTCTTTCTTGAACTAAATAAGTTCCGTCAGACAATTTTCGTCTTTTTGAACCTATAAGTCCGTTCGGAATTTGTCTTTTTGAACTATAAGTCTCGGACATTTCGTCTTTTTGAACTATAAGTCCGTTCGGAGCATTTCGTCTTTTTGAACTATGAAGTCCGTTCGGAAATTTCGTCTTTTTGAACTTATTTGTCCGGTGGGACATTTCGTCTTTTTTGAACTATAAGTCCGTTTTCGGACATTTCGTCTTTTGAACTATAAGTCCGTTCGGACATTCCGTCTTTTTGTACTATAAGTCCGTTCGGACATTCGTCTTTTTGAACTACAAAGTCCGGTTCGGACATTTCGTCTTTTGAACTATAAGTCCGTTCGGAGCCATGTTCGTCTTTTACTATAAGTTCCGTCAGGACATTGTCGTCTTTTTGAAAATATGAAGTCCGTTCCGGAATTTTTGTTACTTTTGAACTATAAGTCGTTGCGGACATTTCGTCTTTTGAACTATAAGTCCGTTTGGACATTTGGTCCTTTTTTGAACTATTTGTCCGTTCGGACAATTTCGTCTTTCTAAACTATAAGTCGTCAAGACATTTCGTCGTTTTTGAACTATTATAGTCCGTTCGGACATTTTCGTCCTTTTTGAACCTATAAGTCCGTTCGGCATTTCGTATTTTTTGAACTATAAGTCCGTTCGGACATTGGTCTTTTTGAACTATTTGTCCGTTCGGACATTTCGTCTTTTGAACTATAAGTCCGTTCGGATACTTCGTTTTGAAATATAAGTCCGTTCGACTTTCGTCTTTTTGAACATAAGTCCGTTCGGACTTTCGTCCTTTTTTGAAACTATAAGTCCGTTCGGACATTTCGTATTTTTGAACTATAAGCCGTCCGACATTTGCGTCTTTTTGAACTATAAGTCCGATCGTGAACATTCGTATTTTTTGAAAACTATAAGCTCCGTTCGGGCACATTTCGTCCTTTTTTGAATATAAGTTCGTTCGGACATTCGTATTTTTGAATATAAGTCCGTTCGGACATTTCGTCTTTTTGAACTATTTGTCCGTTCGTACATTTCGTCTTTTTGAACTATAAGTCCGTTCGGACATTTCGTCTTTTTGAACTATAAGTCCGTTTGGACATTTGGTCTTTTTGAACTATTTGTCCGTTCGGACATTTCGTCTTTTTGAACTATTTGTTCGTTCGGACATTTGGTCTTTTTGAACTATTTGTCCGTTCGAACCTTAGTCTTTTTGAACTATAAGTCCGTTTGGACATTTGGTCTTTTTGAACTATAGGTCCGTTCGGACATTTCGTCTTTTTGAACTATAAGTCCGTTCGGACATTTCGTCTTTTTAAACTATAACCCGTTCGGACATTTCGTCTTTTTGAACTATAAGTCCGTTCGGACATTTGGTCTTTTTGAACTATAGGTCCGTTCGGACATTTCGTCTTTTTGAACTATAAATCCGTTCGGACATTTCGTCTTTTAGAACTATAAGTCCGTTCGGACATTTCGTCTTTTTGAACTATTTGTCCGTTTGGACATTTCGTCTTTTTGAACTATAAGTTTGTTCGGACATTTCGTCTTTTTGAACTATTTGTCCGTTTGGACATTTCGTCTTTTTGAACTATAAGTTTGTTCGGACATTTCGTCTTTTTGAACTATTTGGGTCCGTTTGGAATTTCGGTCTTTTTGAAACTATAAAGTTTGTTCGGACATTTTCCTTTTGAACTATAAGTCCGTTCGGACATTTCGTCTTTTTGAACTATAAGTCCGTTCGGACATTTCGTCTTTTTGAACTATAAGTCCGTTCGGACATTTCGTCTTTTTGAACTATAAGTCCGTTCGGACATTTCGTCTTTTTGAACTATAAGTCCGTTCGGACATTTCATCTTTTTGAACTATAAGTCCGTTCGGACATTTCGTCTTTTTGAACTATAAGTCCGTTCGGACATTTCGTCTTTTTGAACTATTTGTCCGTTCGGACAATTCGTCTTTCTAAACTATAAGTCCGTTCAGACATTTCGTCTTTTTGAACTATAAGTCCGTTCGGACATTTCGTCTTTTTGAACTATAAGTCCGTTCGGACATTTCGTATTTTTGAACTATAAGTCGTTCGACATTTTCGTCTTTTTGAAACTATAAGTCCGTTCTGACTTTTCGGTCTTTCTTGAAACTAAATAAGTCCGTTCGATCTTCGTTTTTTGAATATAGTCCGTTTCGGACATTTCGTCTTTTTGAACTATAAGTCCGTTCGGACATTTCGTATTTTTGAACTATAAGTCCGTTCGGACATTTCGTCTTTTTGAACTATTTGTCGTTCGGAAATTTCGTCTTTTTGAACTATTCGTCCGTTCGCGGACATTTGGTCTTTTTTAACTATTTTTGTCTGTTCGGATATTTCGTCTTTTTGATCTATAAGTCCGTCATTTGGACATTTGGTCTTTTGAACTATGTAAGTCCGTTCGGACATTTGGTCTTTTTGAACTATAAGTCCCTTCGGACATTTCGTTTTTTTTAAATATAAGGCCGTTCGGACATTTTCGTCTTTTGAACTATAAGTCCGTTCGGACATTTCGTCTTTTGAACTATAGTCAGTTCGGACATTTCGTCTTTTTGAACTATAGTCCGTTCCGACATTTCGTCTTTTTTGAACCTATAAGTCCGTTCGGACATTTCGTCTTTTTGATCTATAAGTCCGTTCGACATTTCGTTTTTTTGAACTTCATAAGTCCGTTCGGAATTTCGTCTTTTTGAGCTATAAGTCCGTTCGGACACTTTTCGTCTTTTTTGAACTATAAGGTCTGTTTCGCACATTTCGTCTTTTTTGAACTATAAGTCCGTTCGGACATATCGTCTTTTTGAACTATTTGTCCGTTCGAAAATTTCGGCTTTTTGAACTATAAGTCCGTTCGGACATTTCGTCTTTTTGAACTATAAGTCCGTTCGGACATTTCGTCTTTTTGAACTATAAGTCCGTTCGGACATTTCGTCTTTTTGAACTATAAGTCCGTTAATACATTTCGTCTTTTTGAACTATAAGTCCGTTCGGACATTTCGTCTTTTTAAACTATAAGTCCGTTCGGACATTTCGTCTTTTTGAACTATTTGTCCGTTGGACATTTCGTCTTTTTGAACAATAAGTCCCGTTAAGACATTTCGTCTTTTTTTACTATAAGTCCTTTCGGACATTTCGTCTTTTTGAACTATAAGTCCGTTCGGACATTTCGTCTTTTTGAACTATTAAGTCCATTCGGACATTTCGTCTTTTTGAACTATAAGTCCGTTCGGACATTTCGTCTTTTTGAACTATAAGTCCGTTCGGACATTTTCTCTTTTTTGAACTATAAGTCCCTTTTGACGTTTTGTCTTTTTTTACTATAAATTCGTTTGGGTATTTTCGTTTTTTTTTATTTTTAATTCGGTCGGACATTTCGTCTTGTTGCAAGCTATAAGTCCGTTCGGACATTTGTCTTTTTGAACTATAAGTCCGTTCGGACATTTCGTCTTTTTGAACTATAAGTCCGTTCGGACATTTCGTCTTTTTGAACTATAAGTCCGTTCGGACATTTCGTCTTTTTGAACTATAAGTCAGTTCGGACATTTCGTCTTTTTGAACTATAAGTCCGTTCGGACATTTCGTCTTTTTGAACTATAAGTCCGTTCGGACATTTCGTCTTTTTGATCTATAAGTCCGTTCGGACATTTGTCTTTTTGAACTATAAGTCCGTTCGACATTTCGTCTTTTTGAAACCTATAAGTCCGTTCGGAACACTTCGTACTTTTTGAACTATAGGTCTGTTCGGACATTTCGTCTTTTTTCGAAACTTATACAAGTCTGTTCGGACATTATCGTCTTTTTGCACCTATTTGTCGTTGCGAATATTTTCGTCTTTTTGAACTATAAGTCCGTTCGGACATTTCGTCTTTTTTGAACTATAAGTCCGTTCGGCCATTTCGTCTTTTTACAACCTAAGTCCGTTGGACATGTTGTCTTTTTGAACTATAAGTCCGTTAAGACATTTCGTCTTTTTGAACTATCAAGGCCGTTCGGACATTTCGTCTTTTGAACTATAAGTCCGTTCGGACATTTCGTCTTTTTGCACTATAAGTCCGTTCGACATTTCGTCTTTTTGAACAATAAGTCCGTTTAAGACATTTCGTCTTTTTGAACTCTAAGTCCGTTCGGACATTTCGTTTTTTTGAACTATAAGTCCGTTCGACATTTCGTCTTTTGAACTATAAGTACCGTTCGGACATTTCGTCTTCTTGAACTTATAAGTCCGTTCGGACATTTCGTACTTTTTGAACTATAAGTCCGTTCGGACATTTTCGTCTTTTTGAACTCTAAGTCCGTTCGGACATTTCGTCTTTTTAAACTATAAGTCCGTTCGGACATTTCCTCTTTTTGAACATAATAGTCCGTTCGAACATTTAGTCTTTTTGAACTATAAGTCCCGTTCGGACACTTCGTCTTTTTGAACTATAAGTCCGTTCGGACAAAAAAATTTTTTTTTTTCGTCTTTTTGAACTATAGGTCCGTTCGGACATTTCGTTTTTTTGAACTATAGTCCGTTCGACATTTGTCTTTTGGACTATTTTTGTCCGTTCGGACTCTCGTCTTTTTGAAACTATGGTCCGTTTGGACATTTCGTCTTTTTGAACTATAAGTCCGCTCGGACATTTCGTCTTTTTGAACTAATAAGTCCGTTCGGATCATTTTGTTTTTTGAACTATAAGTCCGTTCGGACATTTCGTCTTTTTGAACTATAAGTCCGTTCGGACATTTCGTCTTTTTGAACTATAAGTCGGTTCGGCATTCGGTCTTTTTGAACTACAAGTCCGTTCGGACATTTCTCTTTTTGAAATATAAGCTCCTTCGGACATTTCGTCCTTTTTGGAACTCTAAGTCGTTTGGGGGGGTTCGACATTTGTCTTTTTGAACTACTGGGAGTCCGTTCCTGACAATTTCGATATATATATAGATATAGAGTCCGTTCAGACATATTCGTCTTTTTTGAACTATAAGTCCTTTCGGACATTTCGTCTTTTTGAACTATAAGTCCGTTCGGACATTTCGGCTTTTTTGAACTATACGTCCGTTCGGACATTCCGTCTTTTTTGAACTATAAGTCCGTTTCTGACTTTCCTGTCCTTTTGAACTATAGTCCGTTTCGGATACCTTCTTTTTTTAACATAATAAAGTCCCTTGGGCAATTTCGCTTTTTTTTCTTTAAATTCCTTTCGGACATCTTTGTCTTTTTGGAACTATAAAGTCCGTTCGACATTTTCCGTATTTTTGAACTAGAGTCCGTCGGACATTTCGTCTTTTTGAACTATAAGTCCGATCTGACATTTCGTATTTTTGAACTATAAGTCCGTTCGGACATTTCGTCTTTTTGAACTATAAGTCCGTTCGGACATTTCGTATTTTTGAACTATAAGTCCGTTCGGACATTTCGTCTTTTTGAACTATTTGTCCGTTCGGACATTTCGTCTTTTTAAACTATAAGTCCGTTCGGACATTTCGTCTTTTTGAACTATAAGTCCGTTCTTACATTTTGTCTTTTTGAACTATTTGTCCGTTAGGACATTTCGTCTTTTTGAACTATTTGTCCTTTCGGACATTTGGTCTTTTTGAACTATTTGTCTGTTCGGACATTTCGTCTTTTTGATCTATAAGTCCGTTTGGACATTTGGTCTTTTTGAACTATAAGTCCGTTCGGACATTTCGTCTTTTTGAACTATAAGTCCGTTCGGACATTTCGTCTTTTTGAACTATAAGTCCGTTCGGACATTTCGTCTTTTTGAACTATAAGTCCGTTCGGACATTTCGTCTTTTTGAACTATAAGTCAGTTCGGACATTTCGTCTTTTTGAACTATAAGTCCGTTCGGACATTTCGTCTTTTTTTGATTTTAAAAAAGTCCGTTCGGACATTTCGTCTTTTTGAACTATTTGTCCGTTTGGACATTTCGTCTTTTTGAACTATAAGTTTGTTCGGACATTTCGTCTTTTTGAACTATTTGTCCGTTTGGACATTTCGTCTTTTTGAACTATAAGTTTGTTCGGACATTTCGTCTTTTTGAACTATAAGTCCGTTTGGACATTTGGTCTTTTTGAACACAAATAAGTCCGTTCGGATTTGGTCTTTTAACTATAGAGTCCGTTCGACATTTCGTGCTTTTTGAACTATAAGTCCGTTCGGACATTTCGTCTTTTTGAACTATAAGTCCGTTCGGACATTTCATCTTTTTGAACTATAAGTCCGTTCGGACATTTCGTCTTTTTGAACTAAAAGTCCGTTCGGACATTTCGTCTTTTTGAACTATTTGTCCGTTCGGACAATTCGTCTTTCTAAACTATAAGTCCGTTCAGACATTTCGTCTTTTTGAGAACTATAAGTCCGTTCGACATTTCGTCTTTTTGAAAATATAAGTCCCGTTCGACATTTCGTTTTTTTGAACTATACGTCCGTTCGGACATTTCGTCTTTTTGAACTATAAGTCCGTTCTGACTTTTCGTCTTTTTGAACTATAAGTCCGTTCGGATACTTCGTCTTTTTGAAATATAAGTCCGTTCGGACATTTCGTCTTTTTGAACTATAAGTCCGTTCGGACATTTCGTCTTTTTGAACTATAAGTCCGTTCGGACATTTCGTCTTTTTGAACTATAAGTCCGGTCGGACATTTCGTCTTTTTGAAATATAAGTCCGTTCGGACTTTCGTCTTTTTGAATTATAAGTCCGTTCGGACATTTCGTCTTTTGAACTATATTAGTCCGTTCGGACATTTCGTATTTTTAAACTAAAGTCCTTTCGGACATTTCGTCTTTTTGAACTATTTGTCCGTTAGGACATTTCGTCTTTTTGAACTATTTGTCCTTTCGGACATTTGGTCTTTTTGAACTATTTGTCTGTTCGGACATTTCGTCTTTTTGAACTATTAGTCCGTTCGGACATTTGGTCTTTTTGAACTATTTGTCCGTTCGGACATTATAGTTCAAAAAGACGAAATGTCCGAACGGACAAATAGTTCAAAAAGACGAAATTGTCCGAACGGACAAATGATCAAAAAGACGAAATGTCCGAAGGAAAAATAGTTCAAAAAGACAAAATGTCCGAAAGGACAAATATTTCAAAAAGACGAAATGTCTACGAACAAATAGTTCAAAAAGAAAAAATGTCCGAACGGACTTATAGTTCAAACAGACGAAATGCCGAACGGCATGATTAACCTTATATAGTTCAAAAAGACGAAATGTCCGAACGGACTTATAGTTCAAAAAGACGAAATGTCCGAACGGACTTATAGTTCAAAAAGACGAAATGTGCGAACGGACTTATAGTTCAAAAATACGAAATGTCCGAGAACGGACAAATAGTTCAAAAAGACGAATGTCCGAACGGACTTATAGTTCAAAAACACGAAATGTCCGACGGAACACTTATAGTTCAAAAAGACGAAATGCTCCGGACGGACTTTATAGTTTCAAAAATCGAAAATGTCCGAAGGAGGAGGTCTTATTTAGTTCAAAAAAGACGAAATGTCCGAATGGACTTATTATAGTTCAAAAGGACGAAATGTCCGAACGGACTTATATTATCAAAGAAGACGAAGTATCCGAACGGGTAAAGACTTATAGTTCAGAAAAGACGAAAGTTCAGAACGGCAACCTTATAGTTCAAAAACGACGAAATGTCCGAACGGCATGTCACTTTATAGTTCAAAAATCGAAATTCGAAACGGGTTGGCTATTTGAGAAACTACTTATATTTCAAAAAGACGAAATGTCGAACGGACTTATAGTTAAAAAGACGAAATGTCGTGAACGGACTTTATTTTAGAAAAGACGAATTGTCCGAAACGGCCAATAGTTTCAAAAAAGACCGACAATGTCCGAAGGACTTTTAGTTCAAAAAAGACGAAAATGTTCCCGAAACGGCGCTACTTATAGTTCAAAACAAGAATGAAAGAATGAATGTCCGAACGGATCTGACTATAGTCAAAAAGGACGAAATGTCCGAACGGAGAAATATAGATTCAAAAAAGACGAAATGTCCGAACGCGACTTATAGTTTAAAAGAACGCAAATGTTCCGAACGGACTTATGTTCAAAAGACCAAAATGTCCAACGGACTTATAGTTCAAAAAGAGGAAATGTCCAACGGACTTATAGTTCAAAAAAGACGAAATGTCCGAACGGACAAAAGTTCAAAAAGACGAAATGTCCCAACAAACTTATAGTTCAAAAAGACGAAATGTCCAAACGGACAAATAGTTCAAAAAGACGAAATGTCCGAACGGACTTATAGTTCAAAAAGACGAAATGTCCGAATGGACAAATAGTTCAAAAAGACGAAATGTCCGAACGGACTTATAGTTCAAAAAGACGAAATGTCCGAACGGACTTATAGTGTCAAAAAAGACGAAATGTCCGAAACGGGTTATTAGTTTTAAAAAGACCGCAACTGTCCGAACGGATTTATGAGTGTCAAAAAGACCCCAAATGTCCGAACGGATTATAGTTCAAAAAGACAAATGTCCAAACGGACTTATAGATCAAAAGACGCAAATGTCCGAAACAGACTACTAGTTCAAAAAGACCATGTCCGAAGGACAAATAGTTAGAAAAAAAGACGAAATGTCCTAACAGACTTATAGTTCAAAAAAGACCAAATGTCCGAACGGACTTATAGTTAAAAAAGACGAAATGTCCCGAACGGACTTAATAGTTTAAAAAAGACGAAATGTCCGAACGGACAAAATGTTTCAAAAAAGACGAAATGTCCCGAACGGTGGTGATGTGTTAACTTATAGTTCAAAAATAACGAAATGTCCGAACGGAACTTATATGTTCAAAAAGACGAAATGTCCGAACGGACTTATAGTTCAAAAAGACGAAATGTCCGAACGGACTTATAGTTCAAAAAGACGAAATGTCCGAACGGACTTTTAGTTCAAAAATACGAAATGTCCGAACGGAGCTAGCATTGATCTGACGGACTTACAGTTCAAAAAGACGAAATGTCCGAACGGACTATAGTTCAAAAAGACCGAAAATGTCCGACGGACTTATATTTCCAAAACGACGAAGTATCCGAACGGACTTAATAGTTCAAAAACGACGAAAATGTCCAAACGGAAAAATTGTCAAAAAGACGATATGTCCGAACGGACTTATAGTTCAAAAAAACGAAATGTCCGAACGGACTATAGTTAAAAGACGAAATGTCCGAGACGGACTTATAGTTTCCAAAAAGCGAAATGATCTGAAAACGGACTTATAGTTCAAAAGACGAAATGTCAGAACGGACTCTATAGTTCAAAAGACGAAATGTCCGAACGGGATGATGTGAAAGACATTAATTTCGTCGTTAGTGGACTGATCCCTTATAGTTCCAAAAGGACGAAATGTCCGACGGACTTATATTTAAAAAGGACGGGAAATGTCCGAGCGGACTTGTAGTTTCAAAAAGACGAAATGTCCGAACGGACTTATAGTTTAAAAAGACGAAATGTCCCGCACGGACTTATACGTTCAAAAAAGACGAAATGTCCGAGAACGGCTTATAGTTTCAAAAAGAGCGAAAATGTCGAAACGGGGCGTGACGATTACTTATAGTTCAAAAGACGAAATGTCGAACGGGTAGTTATGTCCGAACTTACTTATAGTTTAAAAAGACGAAATGTCCCAAACGGACCTAATTCAACCAAGACGAAATGTTCCGAACGGACAAAATAAGTTCCCAAAGACGAAATGTCGAACGGACAGGTTAGAAGGTGACTTATTAGTTCAAAGCCCGAAAATGTCGAACGGACTTATGAGTTCAAAAAGAACGAAATGTCCGAACGGCGTCGTGCAGGCTTATAGTTCAAAAAGCGAAATGTCCGAAAGGTCATTTATAGTTCAAAAAGCTAAATGTCCGAACGGACTTATAGTTCAAAAAGACGAAATGTACCGAACGGAAGCTTATACTTATAGTTCAAAAAGAGCGAAATGTCGAACGGAGACTTATCGTTCAAAAAACGACGAAAATGTCCGAAACGGCTAATATCTTATAGTTCAAAAAGACGAAAAAATGTCCGAACGTAATATCTGTAAACTTATAGTTCCCCCAAAAAAAAGCGGGAAAACAAAAGACTCCTTTCGCAACACACACACACCGGCTTACTTATAGTTCAAAAAAGACGAAATGTTCCGAACGGTCATAAGTATGAGACTTATAGTTCAAAAAGACGAAAGGTCCGAACGGACTTATAGTTCAAAAGACGAATGTCTTAACGGTTAGACTATTGTTCAAAGACGAAATGTCCGATAAGTTAGACTTATAGTTCAAAAAAAAGACGAAATGTCCGAACGGGACTTATAGTTCAAAAAAGACGAAATGTCCGAACGAACTTATAGTTCAAAAAGACAAAATGTCTGAACGGCTTATACGTTGCCAAAGACGAAATGTCCGAACGGACTTAGTTCAAAAAGACGAAATGTACGAAATGTCCGAACTTACTTATAGTTCAAAAAGACGAACTGTCCGAACGGACTTATAGTTTCAAAAAGACGAATTTTCGAAGACAAATAGTTCAAAAGGACGAAATGTCCGAACGGACTTAATAGTTCAAAAAGACGAAATGGCCCGAACAGACCTATAGTTCAAAAAGACGAATGTCCGAACGGACAAATAGTTCGAACGGACTTATAGTTCAAAAAAGACGAAATGTCCGAACGGTCAACTGACTTATAGTTCAAAAAGACGAAATGTCGAACGGGGACGCGTGCCGAAGCGCAAATAAATCGGTGATTTGTCATTGAGTGACTAAACCTTATAGATCAAAAGACGAAAATGTCCGAACGGACTTATAGTTTAAAAAGACGAAATGTCCGAACGGACTTATAGTTAAAAAGACGAAAGTCCGAACTGTAGTTTGACATTAAGTTTCAAAAAGACCGAAATGTTCCGAACGGTAGACGAACGTGGGAACTTATAGTTCAAAAAGACGAAATGTCCCAACGGACAAATAGAACGGACTTATAGCTCAAAAAGACGAAATGTCCGAACGCTTAAGGTTTAGGACCTTATGTTTTCAAAAGACGCAAATGTCCGAACGGGAGTTAACTTATAGTTCAAAACGCGAAATGTCCGACGGAAGGGCCCCGATACTGCAGGCAAAGAGAGGTCAGAGATGTTAGGGGAGGCACTGTAATAGTTCAAAAAGACGAAATGTCGAAACGGACTTATAGTTCAAAAAGACGAAAAGTCCGAACGTACCTTTAGTTCAAAAAGACGAAATGTCCGAACGGACTTATAGTTCAAAAAAGACGAAAATGTCGAAACGGACTTATAGTTCAAAAAGACGAAATGTCCGAAGGGACAAATAGTTCAAAAAGAAGACGAAATGTCCGAACTTACTTATAGTTCAAAAAGACGAAATGTCCGAACGGACTTATATTTCAAAAAGACGAAATGTTAACGGACTTATAGTTCAAAAGACGAAATGTCCGAAATGGGGGGGGGACTTATAATAGTTCAAAAAAAGACGAATGTCCGAGACGGACCTTATAGTTTAAAAAGACGAAATGTCGAAGACTTATAGTTCAAAAAGAACGAAATGTATTCACGACTTATAGTTCAAAAAGCGCAAATGTCCCGAACGGAAGCTTATAGTTCAAAAGACGAATGTCCGAACGGAACTTAATAGTTCAAAAAGACGAAATGTCGAACGGACAATTAGTTCAAAAAGACGAAATGTTCGAACGGACAAATAGTTTCAAAGACGGAAATGTCCGAAACAGACTATATTTCAAAAAGCACGAAATGTCCGAACAGTACCTATAGGTTCAAAAAGACAAGTGTCCCGCACGGCACATTACTAGTTACCAAAGCCGCACATGATCGAACGGATCGTATCATGATACTTATAGTTTAAAAAGACGAAACTGTCCCGAACGGGGGGTCGTGTTGATTGTGTATCGTAACTTATAGAAAAAAAATCAAAAAAAGACGAAATGTCCGAACGGACTTTAAGTTCAAAAGACGAAATGTCCGAACGGATAAATAGTTCAAAAAGACCGAAAATGTCCGAACTGGTTACTTATAGTTCAAAAGACGAAATGTCCAACGGACCTTTAGTTCAAAAAGACGAAATGTCCGCACTTATAGTTTAAAAAGACGAAATGTCCGAACGGACTTATAGTTCACAAAGACGAAATGTCTTAACGGACTTAACGTTCAAAAAGACTCAAATGTCCAAACGGACTTATGATCAAAAAGACGAAATGTCGAACAGACAATAGTTCAAAAGACCAAATGTCCGAAAGGACAAATAGTTCAAAAAGACGAAATGCCCGAACGGACTTATAGTTCAAAAAAGACGAAATTCCGAACGGGTGACGACGATATGACTTATATTCAAAAAGCGCATGTTCGAAGGGCCAGAAGACTTATAGCTTCAAAAAGACGAAAATGTCCGAAAGGCTTTATAATTCAAAAAAGACGAAGTATCGAAACGGTTTTACTAGATGGTTAGTTAGTAATTGGTGGAACTTATAAGTTCAAAAAGACGAAGAGTCAGACGGACTTGATACGTTCAAAAAGCGAAATGTCCGAAACGGGACACTTATAAGTTCAAATACGAAATGTCTCGAACGGGTGATAGTGATGAAACTTCTAGTTAAAAAAGAACGAAATGTCCGAAGCGGTATTGACTTTATAAGTTTCAAAAAGCAAGAAATGTCTGAACTGGACTTATTAGTTTTTAGAAAAGACGAAATTGTCCCGGAACGGACATAATTAGGTTCAAGACGCAAATGTCGAACGGACTTTTAGTATTTCAAAAAGACGAAAGTGTCGTCGAACGGGATTCTAGAGACTGGTCATGTGTACGAGTTTATAAGGAGATGTCGACTTATAGTTCCAAAAGAATGAAATGTCGAAACGGTCACTTATAGTTCAAAAAGACAAATGTCCGAACGGACTTATAGTTCAAAAAGACGAAATGTCCGAACGGACTTATAGTTTTAAAAAGACCAAATTCCGAACGGCTTCATAGTTTCAAAAAGACCAAGATGTCCAAACGGACTTATAGTTCAAAAAAGACGAAATGTCCGAACGAACGGACTTATAGTTCAAAAGACGAATTGTCCAAACGGACAAAATAGTTCAAAGAAGAGATAATGTCGCGAACAAACTTATAGTTTCGAAAAGACGACATGTCCAAACGGACAAATAGTTCAAAATAGACGAAATGTCCCGAACAAACTTATTAGTCAAAAAAGACGAAACATGTCCAAACGGACAATATATTCAAAAAGACGAAATGGTCGAACGGACTAATAGTTCTAAAGACGATAATGTCCGAACGGAACTTATTAGTTCAAAAAGACGAAATGTCCGAACTTACTAATAGTTCAAAAAGACGAAATGTCCGAACGACTTATAGTTCAAAAAGACGAAAAATGTCCGAACGGGTTATAGTTTAAAAAGACGAAATGTCCAACGGACAAATAGTTCAAAAAGACAAATGTCCGAACGCGCCACACTTATAGCTTCAAAAAGACCAAATCGTCCAACGGATTATAGATCAAAAAGACGAATTGTCCGAACGGACAAATAGTTCAAAAAGACCAAATGTCCGAAAGGACAAAGTAGTTTCAAAAGACGAAATGTCCTAAACGACCAGGACTAGTTCAAAAGACAACATGTAAGAACGGATCTTATAGTTCAAAAAAGACGAAAGTCCGAACGGACTTATAGTTTAAACAGACAAATTCCGAAACGGACAAATAGTTTCCAAAAGACGAAATGCCGAACGGACTTATAGTTTCAAAAATACGAAATGTTCGACACGGACTTATATTTCAAAAAGACGAAATGTCCGTAACGGACTTATAGTTCATAAATACGGAAATGTCCATCGGACTTATAGTTTCAATAAACCTGCCTGAAAATGTTTCCGGACGGACTTATAGTCTCAAAAAACGAAATGGTCCGAAGGACTTAATAGTTTTCAAAAAGACGAAATGGTCCGAACGGACATTATAGTTCAAAAAGACGAAAATGTGAACGGACTTATATTTCAAGACGAAGTATCGAACGATATATAGTTCAAAGAAAGACGAAAAGTCAGAAACGGACTTATAAGTTCACTAAAGACGAAATGTCCGTAACGGACTTATAGTTCAAAAATACGGAAATGTCCGAAACGGAACTTATAGTTCAAAACAGACGCAATGTAACGAAAGGACTGTATAAGTTTCAAAAAGACGAAATGTCTGAACGGACTTATAGTTTTAAAAAGACCAAATGTCCAAACGGACAAATAGTTCAAAAGACGAAATGTCCGAACGGGACTTTTAGTTCAAAAAGACGAAATGTCCGAACGGACTTCTAGTTCAAAAAGATCGAAATGTCCGAATGGACTTAATAGTTCAAAAAGAACGAAATGTCCGAACGGACTTATAGTTCAAAAATACGAAATGTCCGAAAGGACTATAGTTCAAAAAGACGAAATATCCGGACGTACTTATATTTCAAAAATACGAAATGTCCGAACGGACTTTATAGTTCAAAAGACGAAATTCCGAACGGGACTTCATAGTTCAAAAAGACGAAGATGCAGAAACGGACTCATAGTTCAAAAGACGAAAATGTCGAACGGACTTAATAGTTCTCAAAAGGACGAATGTCGCGAACGACTTATAGTTCAAAAAGACGAAATGTCCGAACGGGATTTAATAGTTTAAAAAGACGAAATGTCTGAAAGGACAAATAGTTCAAACAAAAAAAAGAAACCCGCGAAATGTCCGAACGGACTTATAGTTCAAAAAGACGAAATGTCCGAACGGACTTATAGTTCAAAAAGACGAAATGTCCGAACGGACAAATAGTTCAAAAAGACGAAATGTCCAAACGGACAAATAGTTCAAAAAGACGAAATGTCCGAACAAACTTATAGTTCCAAAAGACGAAATGTCCAAACGGACAAATAGTTCAAAAAGACGAAATGTCCGAACGGACTTATAGTTCAGATAAAGCTCGAAATGTCCGAACTTGGCTTATAGTTCAA
>JABUQX010040759.1:0-10000 GCA_015478945.1 Trachelipus rathkii
TTAGGAGACCAAAATTGTGAAGAAAATCCATTCCAATAATAGGCATAGTAATTTCTGCTACTATAAATGTCCAGGTGAATTCTCTTCTTAATTTTGGTATACTGATATTTGCCACAACTTCACCATGACACTTTATGGGCGAGCCATTGGCTGCGGAACAAGTGACGTTTGAAGGGTGCAGCGTCATGTTAGAGACCATGTTAAATGGAAGGCTAGATATGCTGGCTCCGGTATCTAGTAAAAATTGGTGCATGGTGCCAAAAATCTGTACATCTATTGTTAACTGCGAAGTTGACACGGCACAAATGTCAACTTGCTCCTTTAGTTTTCCGACGGAGTTGGGGATGCTGCTCTTGATGGAGGTCTAGAATTAGGTAGGATGTTTAGTCCCGTTTTGTTTGGCCATGTACACCATGGTTTACAGCTTTTAGAGCGTGGTCCATAATAAATGTGGCCTCTACACACCTTTGGTCGTTGATTTTCGTGGAACGGCGCCAGGCCAAAAGTAGTGGTTGTTCTTGATCTTGATGCGGCGGGGGCAATGGCGGTGGCAGGGGATGATACAGCCATGACAGGAGCTTGTGGGCTTAATAACAAGATGTCATTAGCTAAATCTCCCAACTGTTGAAGTGTGAGAGTAGAATGGGCGGCTAAGGCTGTGCGAATGTGACTCGGTAAAGTTTTCAAAAATTGCACCTTGACCAAGTCCTCTCCAATATTTAATTTCTCTGCCTGTCGAATCATATCCTGTAGATATATAGATGGTTTGCCACTGTAGACCTTTTTGGAAAGTAGATCATTATAAAGCTCCACCTTAGATTTTTCGTAAGTATTTATGACCGCCGTTTTGAAACGGTCATAATCTTCTGCATCAAGTTCGGCTTGGGATATTCTATCCAAAACTTCAGGTGGAATTTGCGACATAACATGAAAGTACTTAGTTCGTGAGGACCTTATGTTAGCGAGATGAAATTGTGCTTCCATGACACGAAACCATGTCGGGACTGAAGATTCCGAAAAAGTTGGTGGTTTAATTTTCATTGTTGAAATGGATTCTGCCTCTCTTTGATTGTTATCCTGTCCTTGATCGTCTGCCATCTTCGTGGTATCAAATTTTCAGCTCTAGGATCACCAATTATATAGTTGCCGGTTCTGGTTATATTATTATCAGTTATATGGTCACCACTCGATATGATATTCTATTATCTGGTATGACAACTATATAGCGACGGAGGATGATCAGCAATTCTGTAGGACTGGCTATAGGATGGGAATGCAATAATTATCGGTTATCTCTTTAACTTCACTACCTATAACCAGTATTTGGATGTTAAGCCGCCTTTTTGCGAGTAACGTTCGGGCTAAGGCTGTGTATGCAGCGGTGTCAGTCTGCGCGACTTCAGGATAAGCCGTCGACTGGTTCGGATGAAGTCCGGCTAAGGCAAAGGCGGTTGTAGGCTGATCTGCACGAGCTCGTTGGTAAATCGTTGGCTAAACAGGAGGCTGGGTGTTCTTCTGGCCAACTCTGGGACAATCTGGAAGGGACAGAGAGTATTTTATACTCTCTGTAATTATCTCTATGACAGGTAACCTCAGCGGTTACCTGCGAAATTATCTCTTTAGTAGTTAAACTACTTTTTAGGTGGTAGACGAACTGGAGAATCTCGGAGGTCAGGTGAAAGCACCATCCACCGACAGGAGAAACTCTTGAAGATCTTCCAAAGGGTTCTTGGTAACCCTGAGGAGGTTCCTAAGCCTCTTGGTAGGCTCAGAGAGAGGGAGAGACGTAGGGCCAGTCGGAGATCTTGTAGTCCAACTCCGGGGGAGAGACGAGGCAGCCCAACTTCTTGTAGAGAGACGAGAAAGTCCAACTTCTTGCAGAGCTTCTTCTTCTTGGCTTCGTAGGTCGGATCTGATATTTCCGCTATTTGTTCTATATTAGCAAATTATCTCTGTAGTGGTAGCAAAGCGCTACGAATTATTTCTTTTAAAGGCTAATAAGACAAAAGCAGAAATCCAGATTATTTATTTCTAACGAAAAAGTCGTACAAAGTTATAATAAAAAAAAGTTACATATATAATAATCAAGTTTTTATACAAATATTATTAATATTTACATTTGACCAATTTATAACTTTTATTTTTATTTTTATTATAATATTTTATATACATTTAAAAAAATTATATTTTATGGTCTAACTTTTCTAAAAATGGATTTTTGTAAATATAATAAAATGAAACATTGCAGAAGCTTTCGGTAGATGGCGTTTGCCTTCACATTCTGGACATAATATAAACACAAGATGGAGTTTATTGTTAAAAGTTCATTATTATTGCTTAAAACTAAGTTTTTATAAAATATATATATTTTTATCAAATATTGATAATATTTATAATATAATATAACAAATGTAATATTTTTAATATACAATTTTTAATTATTAACATCTGAATAATGAAAATAAGTCATTTTTAAATTTAATAGACTTATTGATATTTCTGTTACTTTTTCTTTTATGTTTCATTCAGTAAGTATTTTCTTTTAAAATAACTTAAACACTTCATTTATATATATATATATATATATATATATATATATATATATATATATATATATATATAACTAACTATATATATATATATATATATATATATATATATATATATATATATATATATATATATATATATATATTTTGCTAAGTAATGTTTTTTTAAGTTAGGTGTCTGTAGAAGCTTGCATTTTTGGATTTTCACATTAAATCAAGCTGTCGCGAAGTATGGAATATAAATTTTCATTTATTTCCCATAATTTTTATAGAAATCTTAGTTAGTGTCATCTTTGACAGCTTTCATATTGAATACCGATTTTTTCATATATATCGTTATCCTTTGTGGGTAATATTCTGTACAAGTTTATCATTGAATTATATTATATATATACATTCAGGAACACTTTTCTTTTTAAAAAGCAATTTCAAATAATATTGTGAAGCATACAATAGACTTTCCAGAATACTTTAGACTCTTTTGCATCATGGAATCTCAATTTATAGGTTTTTTATTTTGGCCTATATAAACAATTTTTCTTCAAACAATTGTCATTACAATAAATTTATGTTTTTCTTCTGCTCAGTTACACCAGTTATACAATGGTCTTATCCACCCATGTATGGGGAATTACTACTGTTCGCACATTTGAGGGGGGAGGTTCCGATTCCGCCCTTGTTTGGATAGAACTAATAGACTATAATAAACTGTCCCCTACTTTCAAATTCAGTTGACCCTCTTTCTGTACTGCATGACATTGTCGCACTATCTCTTTTCTATAGGTATTACAACGGCAGAAGCTCGAGAGAGTTGACCTCTCACATTACTGCGCCATTGCAATGCCCTCGTAGCACAAGGGTGCCTTTCTTTCTGAGGCTCAGTCAAGCTGTGGCTCAACTACAGCCACATCTATCCTGTGAAACTCCTTGTCATCTGATCTTCCTGCTGCACCCAATCTTTCTCTCTTTAAATAAAACCCTCGTATACACCCACCTATGGGATTGCGTTAGTTATGGGATTGGGTGGGGTTTCTGTCCTTTTGTTTTTTTCCCCCTCCTCGAAAATGGCTCTGCCCATGAGTGGTGGTAACGTGTAAAACAAATGTTTATTCATTGGGATAGCCGTAAATTATTTTTCATTGTAAATGGAGGAGAGGGAGAGGAGAGGGAGAGGGAGAGGGAGAGGGAGAGGGGAGAGGAGAGGGTGGCAACTCTTGACACTGGTACTGACAACCAGTGGCATTGGCACTGATTGATATTTTGGATTTTATTCTAATATCTCCTAAGCACATATCTATTCTTTTTCTTTTCCAATATTACTGATATATAGAGAATATCCGCATCCGCATCCGCATCCACATATGGCGAGCATTAGTAAAATTAAAAAGTTCTCAACTGCGGATGTCAAAACATTTATATACGCGACATCTTAAGTCTGTAAATTAATACTAACCGTATTGAATGAAACCTTTTCAACATAGTTTGAAGAGTAGAAACCACATAAATAACCATATTATTAGGTCGCATATGCTAGTAAAGCTAATTAATTGTATTTGGCGTCTGCAATTGAGCAGTTCTACCATTTTCAAATTAATTGCACCCATTGTTGAGAATTTTAATTCAATTCCTATCCTTTTTAATTACCATATTCTACAACACTACCATAAGTACTCAGAAACCACCACAATTTCGTTTAAAAAAAAAAACAAAAACCAAAGAAATAGGAAGCTGCTTTTCATTCCTATTTTAATAACCATAAATATATTTTAAAACTAAATTTAAAATTTTTGCTTTGAAATATTTTTATATACTGAAATTCTGTTGGCTTGACTATATATTTGAATTAATACTTAAGTAAATTGGGTCAAATATATATATTGTAAGGATAAGTTGTCAATACACATTTCCAGTCTATCGACATAAGTTAGTCATGTAACTTGTCTATAAGTTTAGATAAATAAAGTAGCTTTCAAACTTGTGGTTCATTCATTAGTTTTATTCTTTTTTCATTCTTCATTACAAAGTCGTAAACGAATGACAATTAGGGAAATTTTTTTGTGAAGATAAACAAATAAGAACTATCTCCGTAATAATGCGTTATCGATTGTTATTATTATTATTATTATTATTATTATTATTATTATTATTATTATTATTATTTTTATTATTATTATTATTATTATTATTATTATTATTATTATTATTTTATATATATATATATATATATATATATATATATATATATATATATATATATATATATATATATATATATATATATATATATATATAAACAGGTAGATATTGAAATACAGACTGATAACGAAACAACAGTGGCCAGCCAGTTACCAGCTAAAGAGGACACTTTGCCAACATATCAGCAATTGTGTAATGGGAAGGATTTTAGGGTACTCCTACCATAGATAAATACTTTTATAGTTAATAATAATAATAATAATAATAATAATAATAATAATAATAATAATAATAATAATAATAATAATAATAATAATAATAATAATAATAATAATAATAATAATAATAATAATAATAATAATAATTGTGTAACAGAAAGGATTTTAGAGTATGCCCAGCATACATGAATAATAATAATAATAATAATAATAATAATAATAATAATAATAATAATAATAATAATAATAATAATAAAAATAATAATAATAATAATAATAATAATAATAATAATAATAATAATAATAATAATAATAATAATAATAATAGTGTAGAAAGAATAATAATATCCAGCATACCATGAAGAATACATCTAATAATAATAATAATAATAATAATAATAATAATAATAATAATAATAATAATAATAATAATAATAATAACCAACAACAATAATAATAATAATAATAATAATAATAATAATAATAATAATAATAATAATAATAATAATAATAATAATAATAATAATAATAATAATAATAATAATAATAATAATAATAACTTTCACTAGTCACCTATGAACATCTCACTCCTGAAGTGTTACTACGACAATCGAGGAGCAAGCTGGTTATTCCTGTGCATCAAAGAGTTGAAGTTCTTTCCGAAGACCCTGAAGTCCTCTTCTTCCACGATGTTCTTAGGGATAAAATGATCAATAAACTCCTTCAGCTGGCTCTTCCTTTGGTAGGTGTTATTTGTGCTATTTGACAACATTCGTACCCTTATCCACAACTTGAGTTAGACCAATAAAACAAGTCAATTTTAAGTTTAACATCCCCACATGTGTGGTTGTCAAATCATGCATGCGTGCAATACATCAATACTTATAACGGATTAGATTAAAAATATTCTCAATAAATTGCCAATATTGACAATATTTTCGATATATTGACAATATTAACAACAAATTAACAATATCTTATATTATATTGACAATATGTGACAACAGATTAAAATAATATTAGTACATTAAGATAAGCGATATTCTCAAAATATTTACAATGCTGTTAATTCTTCATCGCAGCGTGGACACCATTTTGCTCCGTTGATATGAAAGTGATGCATCTCAGACTTATGCATTTTTTGCTACAGACATTTTAAAATTCATTTTCATGCAAAGAACATTGCAAAATAGCGACATATTTACTCCATAGTTGCAAGTAGGCAGAATAGAGAGTGTAGTGTTCTTTCACAAGTAGTAGCAATGAATAAATATGTCGTTCAAGGAGACGGGGTCTGCGCCCCCTGTACTCAGGAAAGACGATGAGCGTTTTTTCGGGTTCCCCCAAGGGTGGGCTATCTTTTGGTGTACATTTCATGTACGCCGTTTTACCCTGTGGGGTCGCTCCCCCCGGGGACCTATATTTCTATTGATATTTCCATGTAGGTGCGTACACACACACACACACACACACACACACACACACACACGAGCTACTAACCCATGTGCGCGGCGTAGCCGCGCACATTGCTTACTTACTTACATGAGCTACTTACTTACATGAGCTACTTACTTACATGAGCTACTTACTTTCATGAGCTACTTACTTTCATGAGCTACTTACTTACATGAGCTACTTAGAACACCCCTACCCCCCTTTGGTCGCGGAAAGTTTACTTAAAGTGGATTAAGTACACGTACTTAATGTTTCCGGGGTTCCCGCGCATTCCCGGTGTCCCCTTGCGGGGGACCGCGCCCGTCGTTTGCCTGGCTCATCCACCCGCCTCGACCGCCCGCCTGCCTGCCTGCTCGCTCTCTCGAATACTCTGTGACGTGTGAGCGCTCGCTCGCTCGCGCGCCTTCATACAAAAATTATCATATCTGGGATACGATTGAGTGTTTGTCGGCGCCGAGATACGATCCCTCTATCGCTGAGTTAAGACTTCGCGTCTTACTCCACTGTGCTAACGGCTCAGTGAGATAAGATTGAATTTGATTTTGAAGTCATTTAGAGGGCTCGCAGTAATAGCGTGATAATAAAAATAATAATGTTGAAGATATATGAGAGGACTCATATATCAAGACTAATAATAATAATAATAATAATAATAATAATAATAATAATAATAATAATAATAATAATAATAATAATAATAATAATAATAATAATAATAATAATAATAATAATAATATATATATATATATATATATATATATATATATATATATATATATATATATATATATATATATATATACTATATCTATATACTATATATATATATATATATATATATATATATATATATAATATATATATATATATATATATATATATATATATATATATATATATGTTAACATCTTGATATATAAGTATATATATATATATATATGTATATATATATATATATATATATATATATATATATATATATATATATATATATTTAACATTTGAGTGCTACCTACTTCTGGAAAGTAGGAGCTGTACACAATTAAGGTTTAGACCATAAATTGTGCTCGGTTGGTAATCATTTGATGTTAAAAGAATTAAACAGAACCTAATAAACTGTAACCACCCTTTAAATTTAATAGAAAAAAATAATAAACAAACTCTATAGAAAATAAAAACGGGAGAATACGAACAATATCTCTGAAAGCATTAACTATAATTTTAAAATTTCAAAAACTTATATGAGGAAAAATTCCTATGCGTTAAAAATTATCATATCGGGGATACGATTGAGTGTCTGTCGGGGACTGAGATACGAGCCAGCGTCCATTGTGCTAACGAACCATTACATGAGATTGGATTTGATTTTGAAGTATTTTTTTCGCGTCTAATAATAATAATAATAATAATAATAATAATAATAATAATAATAATAATAACTAAGCAGGAATAAGTGTTTGTATAATAATAATAATAATAAAAAAAATAATATATATATATATATATATATATATATATATATATATATATATATATATATATATATATATATATATATATATATATATATATATATATATATATATATATATATATATACTAATAATAATATATATAATATATATATATATATATATATATATATATATATATATATATATATATATATATATATATATATATATATATATATATATATATATATATATATATATATATATATATATATATATATATATATATATATATATATATATATATATAATAAATGGTTTTAACGTGCTAACTTCGAGAAATATTTTATTGTGTTTTGAAAAATTTCCATGAAATATGTCACCAATACGATTATTATTATTTTTTTTGTGTGTGTGTGTGTGTATGTGTGTGTGTGATTGTATTATTATTGTGTGTGTGTGTGTGTGTGTGTGTGTGTGTGTGTGTGTGTGTGTTATTATTAATATTATTTAGAAATTCTATATCAACTTTTGCTTTTAGCTTCCTATTCACGAAATGTTTTCTTTTAATTTTCTTAAAAATATTCTAGAAAATAATTTACAAAGAAACTATGAGGCATATTTATATCTGTTGGTTCCTGATAGGTTTCGTTTGTAAACCTCATGCATCTTCAGAGTTTCGATTCTAACACTTGAATGAATTATTTAACACATATATATATATATATATATATATATACATATATATATATATATATATATTTATATATATATATATATATATATATATATATATATATATATATATATATATATATATATATATATATATATATATATATATATATATATATATATATATATATATATATATATATATATATATATATATATATATATATATATATATATATATATATATATATATATATATATATATATATATATATATAAGAAAAAAAAAATTAATTTTGTTAATCTGTGTCTTGAAATTCAAGCGCACACTCACTCTACTATTGCCCCCTGGTTTAATAAAGGATATATATATATATATATATATATATATATATATATATATATATATATATATATATATATATATATATATATATATATATATATATATATATATATATATATTTTTTATTTATATAGATATATATATATGGAAAGGGGAAAAGGACATAGTCTAAAAATGAGAAAAAAGAAGATGGAGATTGTGGAAAAAGAAGAAGATAGTGAAAAAGGTGATAGTGGGAAAAAAGAAGATACAGGAAAAAATAAAGATGAAGCCACCCGATTTTATGAAATATGTCATCAATACGTTTATTATTATTATTATTATTATTATTATTATTATTATTATTATTATTATTATTATTATTATTATTATTATTATTATTATTATTATTATTATTATTATTATTATTATTATTTTTATTATTATTATTATTATTATTATTATTAAGAAAATCTATATCAGCTTTTGTTTTAATATAAGTTTTACTTTTAGCTTCCAATTCACGAAATGTTTTCTTCTAATTTCCATTTAAGTTTTTTATTACTATTTTATAAAGAAACTATGAGGCATATTTATATCTGTTGGTTCCTGATCGGTTTCATCTGTAAACCTCAGGCGTCTTCAGAGTTTCGATTCTAGCAATTGAATGAATTATTTAACACAAAATTACTAAATTTTAGGTAGCATTTCATATTATATTTAATCTAAGGAACATTACGTTAAACTTTATGTTAATGTTTGGTTTATGATGTCTTATGTAGTAAGCTTCAGCTATTTTTAGTTTTTGCTTTTCGCTTGAGGAGTGTAAATTTTAAATGACTTTGATATATCAGCTATAGTTTTCTTTTTAGGCGCAGTGTATATATTTTATACATACATTTTCATACATACTGGTATGCTCTATTTATTAATCTATTAATAGTGTAACAGTCAGACTCGGAACATGCGAAATGGTGATTAATTGAAAAGGTTTCCTTAGTAGAGAAGTAGGTAGAAAGTTTTCTGGTTTGTGGTATAGTTTAACTGTGATTGTTGAGTTGCTTGTAGACATAATGTGGGCGTTGATAATACCGCTTAGGAATTTTTCCTTTATCGAAGTCTTTTGCG
>JABUQX010040759.1:17500-21171 GCA_015478945.1 Trachelipus rathkii
TATTTTTTATTTAATTAATTTTAGTGCTTAAATTTTTTAAGTTAGGATTTAGTTTGTTCAATTTTTATCCCAATTTCTTCTTTTGTTTTAGTCTGTTTTTGTGTATTGTTCTTATTTGTGTGTGTAGAGTGTGTATGTGTGTGAAAGATGGCAGATTTGCATAGGCGCGGGCTTTCTATTAACTTTACCAACATCCGCGGCTTAAAATCTAACTTTGCCTCTGTGGAATATCACCTATCTAACTCTAACCCTAACCTTTTGCTCTTGTCTGAGACTCAGATGGCTAAGAATTCACCCTCTAACTCGTTTAATGTATCTAACTATAACTTATTCATAATTTAAGTCTGAACGGTGAAGTGTGTGCCTATGTAAACATTAATACTCCTGTAACATGCCTCGTGAATCTCGAATCTCCTAACTTCGATGCTCTGTGGCTCAAAATCTTCTACTTCAATAATCTTGTGCTTTTGCTACTGTTTCCTAACAGAACAGATTTTCACTCTTTCTTTGAATATCTTACTACCTCTCACGAGACTGTTATATCTTCTCATCCAAATACTGAGGTCCTATATTTAGGGGATTTCAATGTACACAACACTGAATGGTTGGGATCCTCTCATACTGATTTAGGTGGGGAGGAGGCCAAATCATTCAGCATTCCCTCACGATCTGTGGCCGATTAATCAAAGAACCTACACACATTCCGGATCATCCCAACCAATTCCTAACACACTTGACCTATGTTTCACCACTAGTCCTTCTCTCTATAAATACACTACCTTCGCTCCTATTGGTAAATCTGACCACATCCTTATATCTCTTAACTTTAATACTTTCTCTCCAACAGCTCCATCCTGCCCTATGCTTTTTTTTCTGTCACTTTGATCGGGGTGATTGAGGGGCCTTGCGTCGCTTCTACGTTAACTATAATTGGAATGACTGCTTTGACTAACTATAATTGGAATGACGGCTTCTGCCACTAAGGTGGGAGCTGTAATCGTTGACAGGATGAGCAGGTTCATTTCTTCTTCAACTAAATCTTTCTCTCCTCATAATCCATAGTTCGATAGTTCCATATTCTCTGGCATTCAGTCTAGAGACAGCGCTTATCGCGGAGTGGAAAAATTCTCGTCTCCCCATCAACTCTCACTAATTTTCATTCAGCTAGAAATCGTTGCAGGATACTCAAATCGAACGAGAGCAAAGCGGGCTTTCCAATCAACGAAAGTGCGGCTAAACCTTCCTTGGTTCTCCTACAGACAAATCTTTTCTGGCCTTTTTGCCAAAAACATCTCTACACACTTCCTGTAAATCTGCACCTTTCCTCCTTTATGATCTGATGGCTTGTTGCATAACTCTCCAACTGAAAAGGCCAATCTCTTCGGGCCTCCTATTTCCTCTAACTCAACCCTGGACGATTCCTGGCATTCCTCCTGCTCCACTCTCCTCTCAGGTGTCCTATGCCTTTGGCTGTGATTACATTTGATCGGATGCATGGGCTTCTGAAATCTAGAACGTTAGGAAGGCGGGGGCGCCCGGATGGCATCCCTCCCTGAGTTTTAAGGGAGTGTGCTTCCGAGCTGGCCCCTCCCCTCGTTCAACTTTATTCTCTATGTCTCAATACTAACACTTTCCCTCAGTGTTGGAAGCTCGCACATGTCCAACCTATTCCGAAAAAAGGAAGCCGCTCTGACATCCTTCTAATATCCGCCCCATAGCTCTCACTTGTATTCTTTTTAAGATCTTTGAAACCCTTTCTCAACTCTTACTTCTTAGTTCTTAGACCATCTGGATCTCAATTTCTCTTCTTTCCGATCGCCAGTAAGGCTTTCGGCGTTCGAGGTCTACTGGGGAATACTTTCCTATTTAACCAGATTTTATGGTTTCCGCCCTTAAGGAACTACGGGGAGACTGCGTGGTGGCCTTTGCACATATCCAAAAGCATTTGACTGGGTTTATGGCACGCGTCACTGCTCTTCAAGCTCCCCTCTCATTTGGGTTTCCTCTTTCTCTTTGCTTACTTATGTCTAGCTTTCTTTCAAGTAGCTCAATATCGGCTGTGGTTGATTGGAGCGACTTCTTCTTCTTTTCTGCAATAGTGGTGTTCCTCAGGGTTCCTGTCTTCTCCTAATTTATTCTTACTTTTCATTAATAATCTTCTCATGCACATCAAACTCTATCCACTCATATGCGATGACGTTGGCCCTTCATTCTTCAACTCATTCAATTCTGCTCCCTCTTTTAATTTCTACTCCCACTTTTACTTCTGAAATTGCCTCTCGTTTTAATCTTTCCCATTTTATTCTCGCTGATGGATAGAAATATCGATTGGGGGGTCGTCTTCAACCTTGTTGAATTCAATTCTTTAAAACCAATTTTCTACAATCTCCCTCTCTAAAACACCTTCCAACTTTCCTATTTCTTTCCACGGGTTTTCTCTCCTTCCCTGTTGACAATATAAACACCTTGGCCTTAACATAAAAAAATGTCTTGGAAACCTCACATCACAACGGTTGCTAGGGTGGCCTCAAAGAAACTGGGAGTTCTATTTAGACTGCGAGATTTTTTTTCCTCTTCTCAGTTACTCCAGCTATACAAGGGTCTCATCCGCCCTTGTATGGAGTACTGTTCTCATATCTGGGGGGCTCTGGTTTCACCCGGCTTTTGGACAGTTTCGAGTCAAAAGCCAAAAGGCTTATAAACTGTTCTGTACTTTCCAGTTCACTTGACCTTCTATCTTTGCGGCGCGATGTTGGTACTTTATCTCTTTTCTATAGGTACCTCAGCGGCAGGTGTTCGAGGGAACTTACCACTCGCGTACCACTCGCGTACCACCACCTTTACGACGCCCTCGGATTCGCGATTTGAGCGAAGGAACGGAATCCTTAACAAGCAGCAATTTATGGTAAGGAGTGGGGTCTGTGCTGCGAACAGACATTTTGTGTGGAACGAAACGACCACGAAGCTGTTTTCATTCCGCATTTTTATCGAAAAACCAATTTAAAAAATTAATGTCTAAAAATTATCAAGTCAACACCAAAAGATATTTAAAACAATCACTTACAATATACAAATTCATCATTGTTGAAAACAATGCAGCTTTTCCACATAAACTATCAATAATTCGTATGGCGGTATATGGCATTGAAATCCGAAGTTGTTAAATTGATCTATTTATGGTGATAGGAATTTAAATAATAATTATTACTAGTAAATTACCAGTAATATTATTTGTAAATATTTTTTCAAATGACGGGTTAAGAATTATAGTCTTTTTGATGAAAAACGAAACCTGTACTCAAAACAGAAGAAACGAAATTTTAAGTTTTATTAAACAAATTTAAACATGACCATATATATGACCTTTCTGACCGAATTAGTTACAGAAACTTATACAAGTTGAAGATTGATATATAAAGATTAAATTAGCAATCTCTCCCTCCCCAAAAGTCCCCAAGGACCGAAGGGCATCGAGACAAAGTAAAAGTCATGAAATGCAACTTTCATTTAAAAAGAAAAGCCTAAATTGGCATACTAATTATTACACTTATAATTTAAAAAATTCACTACGGATTGATTTTAAATTTTAAGAGGAGATAACCCCATGTGTTTACAACACCCAGGGTTAATATAAATTTCCCAATCCACTGGGAATGAAAAATATAAGTCAA
>JABUQX010040760.1:0-2500 GCA_015478945.1 Trachelipus rathkii
CGAATACGATTTTGGCGGCGGAAACGAAGAGGAAGAGGCCTGGGAATAAGTATTGTTTTGTTTTGTATTATTCAAAACCATTAATTAATTTAATCACTTATTCGCTTTTGAATATTAATTTTATTAGATTAGATAAAATAAAATTATTAATATTTAAAGACATTTTAGTTAGTTAAACCTTTTCAATATAAGGAGATCCGACCTTTTTTATATTCACTTTCAAATTTAGTTCCTTACCGGAAAAATGGAGTACAAAAAGTTCCCTTGGTTGCACCCCGGGGTTCAAGATTCAGAAAATAATAAATTTGAACCTCGGTTTTGCGCGTTTCTTATTTTCGATCTTGACTACGATTTAGTGGAAAAGCTCTGCATATATATTATCAAGAGCATAAAATTTTCTAAGCGAGTGTGCAGCGGGGGACCTGAATACTTTGAAAATATAAAGCCTTGCATTCATATAACTAAAGAAAAATCTCCCTTTCGCTTACCAACAAATTCGCACGTCATCATTTTACATAACATTACAAATAATACATCGAGAAAATTAATTACTCACGTTCTACAACGAGGCGTGGACGAATATGACTTAAGTATTGGACTGATCGATTTTATAACAGGGTTTAAAAACGAGAATTATGATCAATATAATGGTAAATATTTACGCCTAGGCAACGTTCTCCTGAAAGAGCGGGAAAGTAGAGTGAGATATCTTTTGTCCGAAAGCGATTGGAAGTTAATCACTTTAAATTTAACAACCCTGCGTACACTAGGGCTTCATACGTACGAAAATGTGGTGGGAGATAAAGATGATGAAGAGGAAGATAGCTAGCCAAAAGAACGATAGCTGAAATTCAGAAGAGAGGGTAGAAACAATAATGAAATGTTTGCGGCATGGAACGATGACAGAAAAGTAAGTGATAACCTCAGAGTAGGTAGCTGAAGACAGAAGAGTGCATATTACGTTGTTCAAAGATCTGAAACCCTACACAATCAATCACAAGAACCACAATAAGGAGTATTACATGGATGCCATATCTTGCGGAGACAACATACAAAACAAGATAGCGACACACCGCGAGCGACATACCACAATTATTCACAGCACAAACTAATCATCGCCGCGGGCACAACAACACACACTACGAACACGTAAACACAACGACAGAGAAAACGATCATAAAAAATTTAGTATTCCATAATTACATAAACACATTCACACGAGAACAGCACTCTACGCAATATATTCACCGTACTCACTGATTACTTTTTTGTATTCAATATAATATATTTGAGTGCTTATCACTTTAGTGACATTTTATTTATTCTTGTGTAATTATTTTTTACCTTTATTATATAATAAATATTTCAATATACTAAAAATAAATATCAAAATTTTAATGTAATTGACACCTATATTATTTCGCGTATGATATGGTCAGAGAAATCATCACCAATGTACTATAAATATCAAAAATAGTAGAATAAATGATTAAATAGCTCTGATATGTTTAATAAACTAAACTTTATTTAAGAAAAAATATTAACAAAATTATACCGGAATTAAATGCAGAAACGCTAAATAACACTACCTTATTACGATGATATATTTTATATACTACAAATCATGCTATACTGAAAGTAAGTTATACCGACAATAACAATGACACATCGTAAAATATTATATTCTCTCTATTATTCAGTATATATATATAATAATAGATATATATATATATATATATAATTATTATAATATAAATTATTATATATATATAATTAGCAAATTATATCTTTACAAAGAGTTAGAAGAAATATTTACATTTTAATAATTTTTTATCTGAAAGGAAAGAATAATTCGAGTTATTTTATTCTTTATTATTAAACCATTAAACTAAGAGAAAGTTTTGTTACGTTTATGGAGTTATTTTCGTATAAAGAAAATAATAATAATACAATTGAACTTTGACGTTAGTGTAGAATGAGGTGTCTTTCTAACAAGAGAAAAAAGTCCAACATTTTCCTTAATAACATCATCATTTCTTCAACTTTTAATCTCATAAAGGCGAGTCATTTTATTTTCAATTTATTTAAGTGAAGTTTTATAGTCTCCTTCGGATGAAAAATTAACTACTTTCACTGAATAAAATAATTTAAATGTAATAAACAAGTAAATGAAAGAAATAAAATATTTAAATATTCGTGTAGTATTTAATAAAGAAAAGGAAATTGTCCAACTTCAGACAAAATGTACGAGCATATGTATTATAATTAACAAATTTACAAATTACATTCTATAAAATTTAAATAGCATTTAGCGTAGGGTGCATAACAGTTATAGTATATATAGTATAGGATTAGTAGTATATATATATATATAGTATCTAATATATATATATATATATAGTATATATATATTATTATTAGGTGTAGTATAAAAGTATATAATTATTTAGATATGGAGGATTATATATAATATATATAGTAGTATATATATAAAATATAA
>JABUQX010040760.1:7500-27500 GCA_015478945.1 Trachelipus rathkii
TTATTATGATTATTATTATTATTATTATTATTATTATTATTATTATTATTATTATTATTATTATTATTATTATTATTATTATTATTATTATTAATATTAAATTATTATTACTTGATTATTATTATTATTATTATTATTATTATTAACAAAATATTATTTACTGTACTTATGATTATTTTTATTATTATCTTATTGATTAATCATTTACTGAAAACTGGGTTTTTAAGATTAGCTCGGGTAGCTTGTTATGTCCATGGTGGGAGCCTGGCCGAACGAAAAATGAGAAATGTGATTAAGAAAAGTGCCCAAGCCATAAAAAGAGACACGCATTACTATAATGAGACTATCACAATATTTAGGTTATATATAATTATTTTAACATTTTAATTGAAAATTCTAAAATTGCAAAATATAAATAAACAGTGATTGGATAGTATTATAAAGTACTAAGCATAGAAATTACTCCATCGGATCGTCGGAAATGCGAAGGAAGGCTTTGTTGGGTCGACCCCAAACCTTCAAAACCAAACTCAAACCAAGCCAGACCATAGCCTGCCAGCTCAGCGACAGAACTCCTACGTCTGCCCCACTTCCACCACTTGGTCCGTAAATAAAATAATGTTGTTTACCTAAGAGAGACGGTACAATGCCTTTAATAATAATTATGTTAATTAAACTGACAATATTCAGAAGAACTTCTAATTATAAAATAACAATTTTAAATAAAATAATAATAGTAATAATAATGAAATTTCTAAAAATAATGAAATAATACAAATATGTATTTTTAACACTTACTGAATGATTTCCATAGTTCTTGTTTGATTTTACCATTTTTGTTCACTGTTTAGTGTTTTAATAGAGTAAAAATTGAGTTGAATCGAAGTTCAAAGATCAGTTTCCCTAAAGTGTAGAATCCGAAATTGCCTAATGAAACGGAGTTGCCGCTGTTCACTATTTCATAAGAAAGAATATTCTACTTCTCAATTACATCGTAAGAGAAGAAATTCTTTGTTATATTGGTTTGAAATCGTTTATGAAAACGTAAAGAAAAAGAAAAAGAAGAATTACTGAACACCGACTAACAAAGATTTCACAGTCCACTCAAGGTTAGTCTGTTAAGTTATTGTTGTTTAGTCATTGTGTTGGATGTGTCAATTGTCTTAAAACAGGTCTGTTTATATTTTTTTTAACATCATAGTTGCTATATGATTTTGCATTAGCATATTATTTTACTAATTTACTGTGACATATGAGTTTGCTCACTTAGAGCAAATCGTTTCTAAGCAGCAAACATCAAAGTGCTACAAGTTTGTGAAATTTTCTTTTTGGATTATTTCTCCTATTCACTGTGATCTATGATATCACCGTCTTAGAACAGACACTTTTAAAGCGGTGAATTTCAAAGCTATTATATGCTCAGCTCCCGAATTCTTTTTCAGATGTATTTTTAATATTTAATAAATGATTTCAATAGTTTTAGTTTGATTTTACCATACCTTGGTCACTAATTTTAGTGTTTCAATAAAGTAAAAATCAAATTGAATTGATTTCAAAGATGTATATCTTACTTTTTCTTGAATGAGTTGATGTTGGCGCTGTTCAATATTTCAAAAGAAAGACAACTCCACTTTTTAATTATATTGTAAGAGATGAAATTCTTTGCTATATTGGTTTGAAATCGTTTATGAGAAAGTTAAAATCGCATCTAAGAATTGCCTGCTATCGATATTGTCAAATTTATTTAGTATTTGAAAACCTATTAATTTTCCTCTCAATCGTCTTGACTCTAAAGAATGGATATCTAGTCCACGTAGTAATTGCCTGTATGACTTACCTCTCAATTCTGGTTTTAATTTGGTTGCCCTTCTTTGAACTCTTTTAATTTTTTCAATGTTCTCCAAAAATGTACTGCATATCTCAGCTTTTTAAATAAAGGAAATCTTATATTTTTAGATTTATTCGAAGCTAATGACCAAATAAAACCTAAAGCTTTATTTTTTAAAAGCTTTAATATATTGTTTCGCAAACTTTGAATCATAATTATTAATTAATTGTTCGATCCTAAATCCATTTCTTCACTGATAACTTTGATAACTGTGTCAACTATTATGCAATCCTATTTATTGTTCCTTATCTCAAAATATATAACCTTACATTTATAGGAAATAAATTAAATTTGTCATGTTTTTTGCCAATATGCAATCTTATTGAAATCGCTTTGGACCAATTGATAATCTTTCTCACAATTTATACGATTTCCAAGTTTCGTATCATTCGCAAATTTCGAAGTATTGCGCAAAATATTATTACCTGTGTTCTATATATTATATATATAGTATAATATATAATATATATAAGTATATATATAATAATATACATATATATATATATATATATATATATTATATAATATATATATATATATATATACATACAGTATATAATATATAATATATATATATATATATAATATATATCTATATATAGATTATATATATATATATATATATATATATATAATATAATATATATATATATATATATTATAATATAATATATATATATATTATATATTATTATATACATACAGTACTAATATATATATATATATATATATATATATAATATATATATATATATATATATATATATATATTATATATTATATATATATATATATATATATATATATAATGACATATATATTATAATAAACAGTATTGGATCCAAGATAGATCCTTGGGGTACACCAATAATACCATTCGCCCATTCTGAGCACTCACGACTGATAACAACTCGTTGTCGTCGATCCAATAACAAATTATTAATCCAATTTTAAAGTCTTCCCCGAATACCATGAACTCTAAGCTTTTCCAATAATCTTTGATAAGGGAGACAATCAAATGCCTTTTTAAATTCCAAGTAAATGACATCAAAAGATTTGTAGTTATTTACATTGTTGAAAAATTACCATATTAAAAAATTCTAGTAAATTTGCTAAGCATTTCTTTCTTTTAAAATAGTTTTAGGAATTCTTGGGCGGTCCATGATCTTCAAGATGTGCAACTAATCTATTAGTTAGTATTGCTTTCAAAATTTTGCCAATAATAGAAGTTAAATTAATTGGCCTGTAGTTTTTCTTGAGATTACGATCTCCTTTTTTTTAATACAACTCATTAGCAAGTTTCAAATAATGGGGGTACTAATCCTTCTTGTAAAGACTTATTGAGAAACATTGTCAAAAGGTTTTACTAATATATCTTTCAAATTTTTCAGATGCAATGGATAGAATCCATCTGGTCCAGGTGGTTTATTTCTTATTAGTGAATCAATCTGGAAAACAGCTTCCTCTTCTAAAATTTCTAATGTATCTAAAATATTGTCTGCATGTAAGTCCCTTATGTCTTTCATATTAGCCACATTATATAGATTTTCTTTCGTAAAATCTGTGGAAAAAAACTACTTTAAATGTTTGCCAAATCGACACCATTCCACTTCAAATTTCTGTTATTGTCCAGTAATGATCCAACTGATTCCTTAATAAAACTTTTGTTATCCACATAAAATTATGACGTATTTTACTTTCGAGGGCAATACTAATTTCATAGATTCTTTTATAGGTAATCTAATTAGTCTTTTGCAGTTTTCGACCTCTAACTTTGTAATTTTTATCATTTTCTACTGAAGGGAGAAGACTTTCAAATTTTATAAACTCTATTTAATTAATTTTTAAAGAATCTCATAATAAGAAATTTTCAACATTTTGGCTTCGAATTTGGTAAAGAGTTCGTTTCATTTTATATAGAACAAAGAACATTCCTTGTCCTTTAAAATTGTTGAAAAGACAAATACATTATTATAACGTTCCGTAATTTACGAATTATCCCTTTCCATTCCCATAAATCACAGATTGACTAATGCGTCCTCCTAATTCTAGAGAGAATACTATTGCGATGATGTGTGTCGCAGCTCTGGAATACGAGTATCTCAAAACTCTAATCACTTATATATTTGTTCGTTCCTTTTTCAATAGCAATGTTGTGGTAAATGAGATTCTGCACTAATTGTCGGTTAATATCCAAGAGTAGATTATAATAACCCTTCTTATACTATTCTAACCTCATCTCCCTCTATTTCATAATGTTTCTCTTCCCAACATACTCAGTCTTACATTTAAGAGCAATATTCAATGTCGAGATTCTCTCTCTTCTCACCCACATCTTCATACGACAGTGATATATCTGATTCCCTATATGATTTTGAGCTCAGTTCGAGAGCTCTCCAACAAGTTTGAACTATTTTCTTAATAGCGGAATCGCTCTGTATTATTGATTAATGCGTTTGAGATCTTCTCGGTATTGCGAGAGAGGCGCACTATCCGAGAGCTGTCTCTATACAGTTGTCTGGCTTTGCAAGGACAGGAGTCAGCTATATAACACATTTAGAGCAAATCAAATTACATTAATTAAATTTGTTCTAGCCAACGTTTTTAACGTCCAAGGATAGTTAAATTTTTTTGAACATCCTGCACTGCCGCCTACCAACTAACTACTTACTACTACTCGCTGCCTCACCTTCAGCTATTCTAGCCTGGATGTCAATGGTTTTATTCGACTACTTATATTGTGCAATTCTAAGCCTTCATTTATATCGCGATACCAACCGGCCACTATTTCTCACTCCTTTCTATAGCAAGAGACTAAAGATTATACAGCCTGGTGATGCACTAGAAAATTTTGTTTTTTGAACTACATATATATGAGACCTCTTCTATCCTATCACTCCTATATCATAAGGATAGACAGAATAGTAATATTATACATATATTGAATTGCTCACAATGTAAAAATAGTATGTATATGGGGACTGGCTATTCGCCGGACGTGTCTGACATTTGGGACCTATATGTCGTTTATTCACTCGACAATTGTGCCTAAAGACCTTTGTGGCTTTCACTGCCCCTAGTATATGGAGAGGCTATTGTTCTGTTATTTAGACAACAGTTTCCATATGTGTTTCTGGCCTTGACTGTCTATCAGTGAGGAGCCTAACCCTCTATTGACTTTCCACGCACTCGTTCTTTTCATCTGGCCCACGAGCTTGGCTCAACTGCTCTAATCTTCTTGCAGCGCTGCTAAAGTTCCTGGCAACGCGCTGTCCGAAGGAAAGGGCTGGTCCGACATGAGCTTTCCGTCGTTAGCAACCGTGTACTGGTCGCTACCCTGCGGTGCTCACAACCCTAATTTGTTTGCGGTCCATGCTGTGGTGGAGAGCTTTGCCTCACGGTAATGTAGGTGAATCATTTAGTGGCTTTAGGCCCTTTTTGCTTTGGACTCTTCTGAGTCTGGCGGACCCTGGGGCTATGCTCCGCGAGTTGCGTATCGCGCAGTACCTGAGAGTCTCCACCGTGTGCTTTGAGCCGCAACGATTACGCTGTTAGGTTCCACACTCTCGCTCTCGATGCCTGGTCGTATGTCCCATCCCGCTGTGTCCGCGCGCGCCAGCCCGCCACTTATATAATATAGATCGGATGCACCAACAGAAAACTATTTATAATTATATATATATATAAATATAATATTATATATATATATAAAATAATTTTTATTAATAATAAATTAATTTAAAAAAAATAAAAATAAATAAATAAAATATAATATTATGGCCAGCCCCTGACTCATTGATAATTATAATCACCTGAGTTACTGATACGTCATGCAAACTTTTATCTGTAGCATTAGTTACTGCTGTCGTATTGGATTTGATCGCACTTAGTTTCACCGATCTATACCGTGATCCTAAGAGGATTAGTATGAGTAGCTCAGGCAACTAATTTTATCTATCTTCACCGTCCTCCTGTTCTTTGGGGACGATCATCACACAAAAATCCAAAATCAATTTTCACTCGCTCTGCACACAGCGACAGGTTTTTGCGTATCGTCAGCTTTCTTTTTTTCTCGAAAGGGTGCATGTTGTCAAAGAAAAGGTTAAAGCGCTCGGCGATTCGCCCAATTTATTCATACTACTCACAGCACATCACATCACACACCACAACACATCTTCCACTAGCGACTCGAGGCACCAACAATCAAACAAACACTAACCCCAGCACACCACCCGCACTCACAAGTGGGTTGCCTACGACTACACTTCGGCAGAGTTATAGTCGACCTTTCTTGGCACAGATGCGCATACTCATTCCGTGTCTATAGAAGCGGAATCCTTTAACCAGCTTCATCGGTGTTCATATGCCTAACGTTCCTGCTCTATTTTCGAGATCCATCTGTTCATCAACACATTCATAAATATTCGAAGCACGACCCTGCGTACGACTTAACGCGGATTGCAAAGCGCCTAGCTCTAAAAGCTACGCCCACGACATGCGCAATTGAAGAAATAACATATATGCGATAGTTATTCTCAGAGGTTGGAGGAAAAGCTAACTATATAGCGCGGATTCTCTCAATCAATCATATGTATAGTAATTAATTAATAAATTTCTTTGAGGAATATCCTCGTTTTCGATACCATCGCTTAAATATTTTAATGATCGATCGAGCAATATAATACGATTCCTGTATAGTCAGAGGTTCTATCTCCTTCCTCCGTTTCAAAGTGTCTCGCTTTTTTTTGTTATTTGAAAGTTTTGAAGCGTCGTCGATTGTAGATTCGAGGCAATATTTGATTAACTTATTTTGGTGGTGGTGCTGCTGCTGCTGCTGCTGCTGCTCTTCTCGCAGTGCGTTGTCATACTTTCGTTTTCTTTCGGAGGTAAGCGAGGCGCCTTTCGACCCCAGAATGCTTTCCGAAATTTTTATCAACTTCGAATGTTTTGCTTTAGAGGGGGGGCTCGAACTCGATTTTTTACGTTTATTTTTACTATCGCTGTCGGGATTAATTTCCGACAATATTTCGTTTTCTTGAAATTTACCTTTGCTGTTCAGGGCTATATCGGGATTTCGACGTGGTTCTTCATGATCCTCTTTCGGATCCGGTCGGTTTGCCCGTGGTCGATGCTCCTCTGGCTGTTCCTCGATTCTTAACAGCTGTTCCTCTTGTTCTCTCTTTCTCTTGTTCCCTTTACCATCGTCCTCGCTGCTTTTTTTTCTTTTATTGTTTTTGTTTTTAGTAGTAATAATTTTAAAATCTAGTTTTTTACCTTTTGAGCAAATGGAATCTACGTTTTTTAAAATGGCTTTCATGGACTTATCGATTTTTTCGAGAGTATCGTCCGTACATTTTATAGTATCGTACATATGGGGCATGTAAGCTTCCTTTAAACATTTCTCTAGTCTTATGTTAGCGAAGGTATACTTCGTTTTAGGAATTTTTATTCGGTATCTACTGAAATTGAAAAGAGATTTGGGGGTACTGACGTTTTTATCATCTTTAAAAATGAAGTTTAAATCGATCTCGTTCTTTTTGTAATCGAAACTAACTCCCTTTGAAAAAGAAATAATGTACTTCAATGCGTCGTTGTAATTTGCGGTCGATGATTTGTTAATCAATATTGAAAAGGTCGCCGGGTTCCACGAGGCTTCATCCGATCCCTCATCGTAATAAACATCATCATCGCCATCGTCGTCGTCATCCGTCGAATGTGAATTTCTCTTTAAAATTTTGTGAGGTTTTAAACTGGTATGCAGATAAAACGCATCCATGCCCACTATGTGGGCGTTGCAGAGACGATCGGTGGACGTGAAATGAAAATATACTTTATTCACTTTCATCATTTCGTGAATCGGGGAAATGTCAAAGGAGCTGTACCATAACCGAAACGGGTCTAAAAAATCAAATATTTCACCACCTTCCGTGAATTTGTGAACGAGTCGATTTTCATCGAAAAGCAAATGTTTTTTGATGTATTTCTGCGTTTCCTCTGAGTAGGTGATCGCTTTGCCGAATTTTGCGGTAAGTCGAACAGAATATTCGTTTACGGGTGAATACAACTGGTATCGGCTTATAAATTGGTCCATTTCATTTCTGAGAATTTCTTTTTCGAATAATATTTCTTTGATATTTTCCGATTTCTTCGAACTACATTCGGGTTCGACGAGGGGTGGGTGGAGGCGGATGTTCGATTCCAGTAAGACATCGATCGAAAAGGTTAAACTGAAGTGACCGTTGACCATTCTTTTAAGTTTTTTAGCGTTAGATCCATTTTTGCGGGATTCGTCAGATTTTCTTCGATTTATCAGTGAAAACAAGTATTCCCGGACGCCCTCCTGTTGCTTGAAAACTCCCGTTTGTCTGATTTCCGATTTTTTAATGTCTTCAAATATCCAATCGCAATTTTCTTTAGAAAAAATAGTTGGCAAACCTAGATTAATTTCTTCGTTGAAAAATGATCCGTCGAACAAACCTTTTGATGGGTGATCCTCGTCTGTGGCGAGGCCTTCGTCGTTTATTTCTTCATTCTTCGGTTCAAATTCATACCCGGTCGCTGATAATATTATTGAAGAACTGAAAATATTTTCGGTTATTTTTAATTTCGTGGCCCCTATTTTAATATCGGCGGTGGCGGTGGATCGGGTGATGTGTTGATTATCATCATCATTCCCCAATGCTCTAGAAATGATTCGCGAGGAACGTAGATCGATCTGATGAAACGTCAATTTCAGCGAAGAGTCCTTCGGTTTTTGCGCGTCCTTATCGTGCATGCGTGTTAAAAGTTCGGTCACGCCACGCTCCATAAAAGAACGGTTTTTCTTAATTTCCAGCGAAAGCATTTTCCTTTCATTTTGAAAATATTTTAAAATATACTCTTTCTCGCTAATCAAGTCGAATATCTTATACTCTTCATTATATATTTTGTGATCCCTCGTTTCATTTCTGGCGTGATTTAGGTATTTGATTTTTGTTAATGCCCCATAAATATAACTTTTAAAATAAGGTTTTTCGTATTTAGTTCTCTCTTCAGTCACCGCGTAAAGGCTGTCTAGACACGCGTAAATCGCGATGTTGGGTGAGTGAGAGTAGCTGAAGATGACCGGACATTTTTCCTCTTCGCTCAGCGAAAACCTATACTTTTTGGTAAAAAAGTTTCTTTTGCAAAAAATATCATCGTGTTCTGGATCGATGTAAACCATAAAGTCTTCGTAAAGGGGTATGGTCACACCTCTTTCAGTCATTAGTTTATGAGCGTTTTCTTTCGCGTCCAATAAATATTGCAGGGTCGTGCCGTCAAATGTACTGAGAGTTTCTTCGTACTGTTCGACAATTTGTTTTGTGACGTCAAAATGGTTGTCAAGATCCTTCTCATATCTCTGTTTCTTGGGTTCTGACGACGTCGAGGGGGAGTCGTTGGCTTCCATGGCGGGCGATTGAATGAATGAGAAATGAATTTCGAAACGCTTCTTTTTAACGGCAATAATAAGGAATCTCTCGCGCCAGCGGAGTCGACTAAATCCTCCTCAGTAAGCTGTAAAAAAGCAAAAAAAATACAATTGTTAGTATTATATATTATATTCTATTTTAAATTATTAGGCGTTAAATTTATATAAAATAAAAAGATAATAAAGCAACATTTTAAATTTTTTCGAATTTTTAAAAACGTTCTCTTAATCTATCTATTTGTTTTTAATTATGGAAGAAAAAATAATCGAACCGCTCGGCTACAAGTCGCGTATGAGGATTAAATCCAACGAAAAAAGGGGGCGCGTTCCGTTAAAACACAAAATCGTGAATCACCCCGACCCCTCGATTAATTAAAAACTCCATTAGTGTACCTACCTGATATAGCGGTAATTTTATTATATTTCTTTCGACCATTATTTATTAATTTACTACTTCCAGAAGATTTTTATCTCGATCGATCTTCGCGACCCGAACGGATGCAGCGACTGGTAACCGGAACCCCAAATTTTCTATATCACATATATAAAACCCCAACACCGTGTGAGAGACATTTTACTACTTTTTGATAACGCAAAAATATATATAAAAAAGAACTATATGAAATTTCTCTGATCAGGAGATAAAAATCTAAATTTCGCCAAAGACGGAGTTCGAGATCGGTGTTTTAGCGCGACTCGTCGCAAAAAATAGCGAGCGGTCGAGGAGGACTAAAGCAGCGTGCGAGTCTTATCGAAAAAGAGTGGTCGCGAGTGTGAGTGGAACATCTATATAGATTACTTAAAGCGCTTAATACTTAACTGGAGTATAATTATCTAAATTAACACGATACTCATATGTTTTTACTGGAAGAGGCTTTAGCAGGAGGAGTGCATTTGTCTTGACGTATAATTTCTGCTGAAGAGAGCTGTTATTTATTTACGAAATCCGTTAATTATGTTTTTTTATATTATAAACGCGCAAACGGACCTCAGAAAAATCCGACGGGTTGCGATTTTCCAGAATCTAAATATGCGCCGCACCGCGCGAACGAACGACGAACCGACGATGGAACTTGCACTCAAGTTTGTTTTACGCTTTAACTCGAACATATTTATTAACATTACACTCTCCCAGGCATATATATACGAGAGGTCGCCGTGAGAAGATGGTCAGTTCAGTAAATCAATAGAGGTGTTACCAGCAACGTCAAAAAGAAGCTATCAAGCCAAAAAACTCAGACGATCACCTAACGGAGGAGCGTTGCGACAATAATGGTGATAAGAGAGTAGTACCTCTACTCTAGTTTTCGGGAGTTTAAGCGTCCGGAGCACAGACAACGTAACACACGACTGAATTGGCACAAACAAACAATACGCAGTACACTCGAAATGGACCTAGAAACTACAGTAACTACACAGTTAAGGCTGTGATAGAGCGAGGCGGTCCGATGTTAACATTCGAAACGAGGGGCGCAGCCTTCGTCTTTCGAACCTCTTAAATTCATAAAAACCCGTTTTCCACCTGCCCTTTACTCAAACACTGCTCTTTACCCCGGCACCCCCCTTCGTTCCGCGTTCTCTTCAACAAAGCAGAGGTATTAAAATTTTGATAATATCGCCGTCTCCTTTAAATCCACCCCCTGCTCATTAACCACTCACAATATAAATCGTCCTCTCCCTGCTTTACCGTAAGAACGAAATTCGAAAGACCGACAGCGTCGGAGAAGAAAAAGATACAAGCTGTTGGTGTTTACGACTAAGAAGGCACCGGTGAAGGAGTTCTCGACGAACAGACGACGACGCCAGGCGGACCCATGATCACAACGTAACGACGACGACCTACGAGACCACGAACCACGTTATACAAACTTGACGAAACAGAATGGTATATGGACACCGTGCTGAAATTCGTGCGAGAATCTATGTCGAGAGGCTCGTTCAATAATGCCTCCTGTAAACTCTTCCCAGTTTTGTGAGTAACGCATCTCTGAAAAGGACATGATGAAAGGGAGAGGAGATTAATATAGTAACATTGCCGCGTTTAACTAATTTAATATTAAAGTCATCTCGAGCTCCTATGTCATCATCTCAAGCTATATCCATCTACATTGTATTGTAGAAGAACCGTGCGGTTAAACAATGACTCGCCGTCCTGGCGCGAAAGACATCAAATTTACAGGAGAACCACTCGTTCATCTGAACTGAATAATTTAAGTTAAAAGACGTAATAGATATATTTAAATGTGCCAAATGTCAATAAGTTACGTAAAATGGCGCGGTGCGACGGAAGAGTATTTAAATCACATGCGAAGAACGCTATTGAAGGAAAAACTCACCCCGTAGGAAATCAAGAAAACGAAAAATTGTTGGTCGGACGAGATAACGCGCCCTAAACTAGAACAAATTCACGCAACACCACTTTTGTACAATTTGGCAGTCGATAAAGCCGCTCGGTACGTCTAATTGAATCCTCTTGAGCTGAAAGGGCAACAGGAACTGCGTTTAACCTCTACATATCACGGTGAAATTCTCTTTTTGACGACATCACACAGAATAGCGAAGGTGTTAGCCGGCACTCCCCCCGAAACCGGAAGCATAAAAATTCTAGTTCAAATGTGACAAGTCTTTTAAAAAAAATGCGCCACGATTTCAATGTCTCCGGAAGAGATAAAAATGAAACGACAAAATCAAGCGTCCCGCGCGTAAACCCGCCAAGGAGCGGCGCACGATCCTTCGACTCCAAAAACTAATTCGTTAAAAGAAGCAAAACGTTGCGATTCAAGGATAAAGACCTTCGTGAACGCCATGAAAGGCGTCAAGAAATCGAGGAACCGTGGAAATTTCGTTAACGCGATTCGCGAGGTACGCTTAAAGTAGGCGGCGGCGTAGTTTACGGGCGTTCAAATATTATATACAGTTGACATTCCGCATGATTGTACGGAGGCTACGGTTGGCGCAACCTGATATGCCGTGAACCCGAACATTCCGGGGCACGTAGAGTCCGAAAAAATAATCGAATTCTCCTGCGACAGCATAAATCCTCGACACAGGAAGCACAATGAAATAGGAAAATCATCAACCTTTTAGAGAGAGTACCGAGAAACTCGGAACGAGTGGTGAGAAGAACAGGAGAAGCCCTCGGAAACAGGCGTACGGTTTGTATTACAGAAGACCAATCGAATTTTATCGTGTCTCGCGGTTAGATGTGGCTGCTCTCACAGCAGCTAGTCAACACACGAAGCTGAGAGCGTAAACGACGGGACCAGCGGAAAATGCGACGGGTGTGAGGGGTCTTTACCGGGATTCTGAATGGGTTCTTCGCTTTGTCCCTACTGGCAAATTAAGTTCGTTTTGGAGGACGTTTCAAAGATGCGAAAGGAAGAAGACTCTTTTTTATCCCAGTGCTGTAGTAAGGCCATGGCGTCTTAGAGGGCCGGCTGGAGCCGACCTTTCGGTGGGTGATCCGAGAGTCCGGTAAGGTTGTTCGGACTCTAGGATTCGGTCAGGCTCTGATAGTGGTCCTTCGCGCCGTCGGAGAGAGGAGACATGTTTCCGGGTGACAAGCTTTCACGGCTAAAATCAATAGCATAGTCGGCGCTCGCGCAATGGCAGCGGCGACATCGACCTGCCCGCGACATTTCTATGTTAACTAACCTTATGACGGGCCGATCTTAAGGAGCGAGAGAGTGCGGACTTGTCAACTAACTCACTTCAAACTGAGATTGTTATACTGCGGCTATATAATAATCGCTCTATATCTACAGGAATATTTACTCTCACCCTTATTCGGTCCTTCGAATGAATCACGAGAAATTCAAAAAGTCGGCAAAACTGATGTACCGATGGACGATGACGAAACGAAGCGACTAGAGCACATCACGCACTCTAGTTTGACCTAGTACCATCGCACAATAAGAAAAATTATTATATAGTGTACAATACAATACGATCTTATAAGTCTATTACTCACCTGTAATACTTTATCTTTACACCTCGCCACTTGTTCTCCTAATTCTGCATCCTTTTCATCCAACTAGTCCGGCCCTTCCATCTCTTTCTCGGTCTTCCTGTTTTTTTAATGCCCTATACACCTAGTATGAGCTACACGCGTGTTAGCTCGCTTGTGCTTCTTTTAGACCGCCCGAATGAGTTTCGAAAACGAACAAACACCGATCTTTTTTATATATTTTTTTCTCGCTAATTCAGCAGTAAATAATTTGGTGTGTTTTTAAAAGGTATTCTTTATTAAAATGTATCGAGATGAATAAATTGCGAGTCTCAACCTGTCGCCGTGCAACGATAGGTATATTCAGGACTAAAAAATTACGTAATAAAAATAATTTATTAAAAAAATTCATTATTTTTATTATTAAATATTTAATTTTTTTATTTTGATTCGCGTATTAGAAGTTAAAAGGCGTAATATATAAATATTTTATTCGCGGTTATTGCGTTACTATCGCTCGAATCTATTGAAAACTTTGCGTCGATGTTCGTGACTTAAAACGCGATTTAAGGTATATTTTGTTTCGTTAATTCTTCTATGAAATCTCGCTCGATCCCTCGCAAACATTTCCCAAGGACTCTTTCTATCACGATCATCGGCTAAATATATTTCAACATTATCTGAAAAAGTCACTTTCGTCGGGGTTTTCGAGCGCGTGTTTAAATCTGCGTCTTCGTTCCATCGTTTATTCGCTTGAAAAAGTTTTTCATTCTCGCTTTGAGAGACGCCGGATTCTTCCTCCTCTTCTAATTCATTCCGATCAGGTTTTGGTGAATCGTCGAAAGTTTTAGAAAGTAGTTCTTCAATATATCGGCCCAGGCCTTCTTCTTCTTCGCTAATTTTAACTCGAAATGGATCACTGGCGCGCTCTTCACCAGCGTCGTTCTCCTTAATTTTTGGGATCCCTCGTTTCTCTATATCATAAACGGGTTCTAGTTTTTTATCATCGCGAATCGAAATACTTTCATTCCTGGGGCGAGGGTTAATTTCATTACCGTTCTCTGAATCCTTTACGCCACACACAACGGGCTCATGATTATCCATTTCGAAATTAATCTTTCGTTTTGATTCGCAATCTACGGCGCGTATCAATTTTGTGAATTCACTAAATACTCTATTATATATATCATCAGAATCCAACGGTGAGTGAAGCCGATTAAATTTTAACACGATTTCTCCTACGTTTAGTCCGGTCAAATATTTTTTTAGCTGGAAGCAGTTAGTTAGCTGAATGTTTCTTCCATCGTAAAACATCCGGTGTTATACATCTCGAGAAACGATAAAAATGTGAAAAAAACCTTCGGTGCTACATTGGTTAATTCGTCCAAAATATAAAAGTATCTTTCCGCAAAAAAATATAATAACTCGATTAATAATTTATTTTACCAAATATTTAAAATTTATTGATAAAAAATTTGATTTTTAATGATATAAATATATTTAAAATATGTAAAATATAATATTCAATTTCAGAGCGAACGTATATAATCGTGAAATTCCACCCCAAAACGCACATCTGAAGATCACGTCGCGGAAAAAACCAACAACGCTCGAACCAACCCAAGAAGAATGAAAACAGGAACCGCCCCGAATACGACCGACGATAAATTGTTGACCGATTTTGAGGATAATCTAAACAAAAAATACGAAGAGTGCGTGAATAGTCTAACCTTAAAATACGACGATGGCGTGAATAATCTTAGCGAAAAATACGACAAGGGCGTAAATAATATGTTGCAAAAAATGAAGGAACTAGAGAAAAAATTTGACAACATTTCTCTTTTAGAGAAGAGAATTGAACTTTTTCAACTTCAACAAATACAATTTGGAAAAAGTTATCATGGATCATTGAGAGAAAGAAGAGATCGATTTCTTCTCGTCTATTATTTGATATATAATATGTTATTATTCTTTTCATTATTTTTACTATTTGGTGTATTAAAGTTTGCCAATAAACCCTAACAATTAATGAGGTTGATAGTTTTCTTATTCTATGAGGATTGTTATATACCGTACTTAGAAAAATATGTTTGAATTATTATTTTATAATTTTTTAGAATGGAAAGAATTATAACTATTTTTATAAATGATAAATCATAATTTTAGTTTTTTATTAATCCGTGCTAAGTTTAGCTATCACCTTTAAATGAACTTTTTCTTCGTTAAGGAGTCGATTCGTCCTCCATCTTTGTTAAAGCAGTGAAATTATTTACAACACCGTTATCTTCGAGAAAGACGTTAACTTCAACATGAAGTGCTGAAGTGAAAAACAATCACGAATTATATATCCGGTATAAAAATTAAAAAAAAGGTTAAAAAAATAACTTTAAATCAAATTTTATTTAAAATTGGTGTTACAATTTACTTATTCCTCTCATTTGATCCTGTCATTATTAGCCTTTATAATTTTTTAATTTTTTTCTTGCTCCATTAATTTAAAAACGTATTTAAAAGAATCCCAGGCGCTTTCGATTAGTAAAGCGGTTAAAAGGCCGAGCCCCGCTAACGATTTTTCCGCCTCCATCACAGCACTTAAGTACGTATCTCGCGTTTTCGGTTCTCGTATATTATAAATAGGACACGGGAATGGGCAGATCAAATAAAGGCAATGGCTAGCGAGTAGTCGACACATCCTCCCATTTCCGTCTGCGAAGGGATGGAGGGCCACAAATCTGTGTAAAATCCAAGCGGCGCACTTGAAATACAGAGTAAACTTTTTAGCAGAATCGAGAGAGGCGCTTTCCTTAATGTAATCAATAGTTTCGTTATACCGGTCGGTTATTTTTAGAAGTTCTCGGTACGCCTCTTCTTCAGAGCTAAACCGCGGGTATTCGTGATCCGTTCCCGCAAACCTTCTTTCGGTCGAGAAACGCCCGAGTTTTTCCTTTTTCAACAGTTTATCCATTAATAGGAGATGGGTGTCTTGAATGCATTCTTCGACGTCTAGCAAACCCATATCGTGACCAATATTAATTTTTTCTAAATGCTCGATCGCCGCGTGCATATTAATACTCACTCGTTCAACATCAGTGGGGTTTGCGTGACTCTCTATCGCTTCGTTCGCTTGTTGATTTTTAGTCGAGCAACTCGTTACTCCCCCAATAATAGAGTGCTCAGAACAGCAGCGGTAGACCTTTTCTCCCCCCTCTTTTCTCTTTTGCAAAGCTTCTTTCGTAAGTTGATAATTTTTTGTTCCTTCGTTTTCACCGATATTTGAAAGGAAGATGAAACGTATTTTCATTTTTCGCAAGGCGATTTCGCAAAAGTTTTTTTCGACACTGTTTGAGCTTTTTAAAAGGAATTCGGATTTAAGACGAACGATATCATCCACCATTTTTGAAAGTTTTGGAACTTGATCGACGCCCGATACCCACGGAGGGGGATCCGTGATTTCCGCATTAACTAGCATTTCGAGCAATCTTTCGTGTTTATATTTTTCCATTTCGTCGTGTTTCCTAATATTACAGTTATTTTTACGCGATTCAGGTTTTCCGAGATTTGCGGGCATCGCCGTTTTCATTATTTTGTTTCTCACGCCTTTATGGATAAATATCACCCTTGCCACGTTATATTTTCAAAAATAATTATCGCGATAATAAATATATTTCTTTTTTCCAAAAAAAAAAATTTTAAATTAACCTTATCTTTAATTTTTTTTTACTTCCCAAACCTTCTAAAATGGAAAGTTTCGAAAATTCATCTTCACAAGAATTATTTAATGATGTGTTTGGAGGGGAAAACCATTTTCGAATGATGAATCGTAAAAATGATCGGGCTCGTTTATCTAACACGCCTGGTAACGATAAAAAATTAAAAATAAACAAAATATCAAAGAAGCGCGTTTTTAAAAATAATGCCGGGCCAACAACAATAGACGAACATCGATCTGATTTTTTAATAACGGATGACGTCAATTCCCCAAATTGTGAAGAAAAAGACGAATCTATTGCTTCCGACTCATACGAAAAAGTAAATAGTCCTTATCCAGAAGTATATTCTCCAGACCGCGAAATCGACGAAACAGGCGATCTTTCTTATGAGAATAATCTTTTGTTGAGCGATAAAATTCAATCAGCACACGGATCAGAAAAATCAGAAGAAGACGAAGAGGAACATAAAGGGCAGGACGGGACGGAGGATAGGGAAGATGAAACAAATGATACCGAAGAATTGGGAATTTCGAGAACGTTATTTTCTGCCCCTAAAAAAGCTCAAAATTTAAACTCTCACGATATCGAAACCATTAAACGTGGATATAAATACGATTTCGGAAAAAACATCGACGAAACTGATGTCCTTTCTAAATATACGAATAATGACCAACATTATGAGAAGGTTTGTTACCAGAGCGAAAATTATGATGAGACGCATCAAAAAAAAGAAAAATCCAAAACCCGTCGTAGTTCAAAAAAAAAATTAGACCATTATTATAAAAATAATGAACATAATGAAGAAGAGTTCTCGTTTTTAATGCCGAATGATAAAAGAGTTCAGGAATATCTCCTTGAGGCTGAAGAAGATTCCAAAAGATTTAATTTAGAACTGGAGAAGTACATGAGAAGCAAATATAAGATTTTATACGACCGTAAAAATTATTTGCTAGAAGATGTTAGTGACGCAATAGAAACACCGGGAAGTTTGAAACTTAAAGACGCGGAAATATTGAATCGAGAAAACCTCGATAATGGTTCTAAGGCATTCGATGAATATTCACCGACCGGTTCAATTTCGTACCAAAATGTCGATGAACTCGAATACGACGGAGACGATGAAAATTGCGGTAGTGACGGAAACCACGGTGAGGATAGCGACGATGAGGATAGCGTCGGCCACAGCAGCGACGATGAAAACGACGACGGCGATAGGTACAACGACGAACCGACAACTCAATTCTTCCGTAAATCTAATACGTCACTGACTTCAAATAATGACGACCCTGTAATTGTAATCGAACGTTCTTCGATTGATATTGGAGATGCGAGCAAATTAAAAAATCATTCAAATCCAAATTCTAATAATAATAATAATAATAATAATAATAATAATGATAACGACATCAACGGGCCAACGTCTCTAATTTCTGGCACCACTGCAGAGAGAGAAACTTTTAACGGTGGCGTCGATGATATCGTTCCTTTCCCCGATACTCTTCAATGCGAGAATAAGGGAGTGCGAACAGAGGGTCGAGTAGAAAAAGTAGAAAAAGAAAACGAGAAGGAAAGGTCGGGATTAAAATGGATCCGAAAAATTGGGGAGGAGAATAAAAGTTCATCGAATTCCCCTTCTCCCTCAGAAGTAAATATTTCAAATATTTCTCCGCCAACTTTGCGAGGTATCGCAACAACCGAAGAAGAAAAAGAAGAAGAAAAAATAGAAGAAGAAGAAGAAGAAGAAGAAGAAGAAGAAGAAGAACAACAACAACAACAATGGATTTCAACTATAAATAAAATGCCTAATAACCATATATTAGAATATGTAACCGCAGGAGATATTGGCCAGAAAACAGCCACTAAAAGCGATTCTGATACTTCAACCGTTCGTTACAATAATTCTCCTAGATCAAAAAGTCAAATCCAAAAATCCACACCAATTTCTCCGATAATAAATTTTACCCATTTTTCTGATCCTCCCCTAGAGGCTGATGAAAGAATCTTGGCCGATTATATTATTAATAAAGAAGATTATGCGAATGTCACTTTTCAATCTAATAAAGAAAACGATCACGCCGGCAATGAAATTGCTAATAAAGACGATATTAGCTCTTTTTTTAAAAAGGAAGAACTTGGCAACGTTTTTACATCTTATTTCGCATCAGAGCCCGCCATCGTCGACGATAAAGGCGACCGGAATTTTTACTCGAGGTCCAATATCGAATCTAACAACATCGATGAAATCGAAATTAACGAAATTTCAATAGAAAATAATAAGAAAATCCAAGATTCGACATCCAAAGGTAAACTTCAAGAAGATGCATTTGAAACTAATGATAATGATTTCAAATCTACCTTTTCTATGGGTTCTTATTTAAAAAACTATATCACTAAAAAATTTGAAGAAAGGGCGAACGAAATTTATGAGTGTGGTCCGACTATTGTCAAATTGCTTAAACACGGTACGAAAGAAGCACACGAATGCGTTTTAGCGCTTATGAAAGAAGAAAGTGAAATTAAAAGTCTTGAAAAAGGAATTAATAAAGAATGGTTCGATTCTCACGGAGATTGTATGTTACTTGTAAAACCATTTATTGGGTTTGATAACGAGGAAGGAAATGCATTTCCAGAAGGTGTTCTCGATAAGGCTAAAATTTTAAAAAAGGCATTTTTAAAAAAACAAAATTTTTTGTCGATGTCAATTGGATTTCTTAGGATCGCGCGAATTGTTTCCGAAAACTTTTGGGATGAAAGAAAAAAAAAGGAAAAAGACATCCCCTTGAAAACTAGTGGCGATAACTCGAACAGGAAGAGGAGGAGAACAATGAAACCCAAAAGACATGTACGGAATAGCCTTTATTCCTCTTATTTCGAACACGGTAGTCAAAATGAATTAAATATGGAAGCCGAGTTCGAAAGATTTAGTCCCGACGTTCATGATGATAATATTGTTAGTAGTAACGATGGTGGCGAAAGAGGAAATGAAATGGAATTCTTTCTATTTTT
>JABUQX010040760.1:32500-35000 GCA_015478945.1 Trachelipus rathkii
TTTGCTAATGTAAAAGAAATCATCATTTAACGTAAAAGCACGCGTTTGTCAATTTCTTTAATACATATCTTTTTCAATGTCTTTCTTATTTATTGAGTACTTCGTCGATAATGGAACTATTTTTTAAGAGTTTATTATTAGAGAATTAACATCTGCAAATGAAAAAGAGTGTTCTTTTCGCCGAGGTTTTCACGTAGAGGTGATAAATCTCCTCTCGAAAAAGGTTTTGAGTATATGGTGATTGGTTTAGCTGGGTATAAAAGGGGCAATATCCATAGGTGTAAAAGGACTCAATTTTGGCAGTTAGATGTAACATACAAACATAAAACAGATGCATTTTGTTCTCTTCATTCTTCCCATCGAGTGAGGAAGAGGGTGCTCTTTCGCGAGTTTGAACGCCTGTATATAGAAAGCTGTGGAAAATTTATTTTCTTGTATTTTTGTGTTCTTTTTGGGCCATTGTTGAATAATTACCACAATGATGCGTTTACCAATTGCTTTTCATTTTGAGCTCAGTTTCCAGATAATGGATTTTTTGAGTATGCTTTATCATTCAATTTACTTTCTTGAGGCGCAGAAAATTCAGATTTTCTTTGTATGTACATTAAGCGCATCAATGGACATAATCAATTTCAGCACAAATTCTCTCTTCCTATTTCTCCTCTATGAGACCGATTGAATTACTAGACTGAAGAGTTACCTCTATGTGTAGTTCTGAAATTATGCGCGTTCACGCCACAACCATTGGGTGACCCATCAACACGAATTTTGTCGCGCTTGAAGTTTGCTATCAATTAGAATGAACATAGTGAGATAAAAAAAAATCATTCTCTCCGACTGAGTGTTCGTTGTGCGCCCAGAATTTGGGATTGAACGGAGTCATACATTTTTCTGCCCCAAAATAATATCAACTGGATAAATATTTTCTTTGATAGCACTGGAGTAATGTGGGGCTAACCTCTTGTAACAGCTTCACAGAATGAAAATATTTTCACGTGAGAAAGTTAAGATTCAGACAATGCTACAGTTCTGAAATTTTCCTATCCACACTTTTTACTCCTACATACGTTTTACACAAACCATAACTTTCTTCTTTTTCAGCACACATTTTCCAGAGTAATTGCTCATATTTAATTTTGAGTGGAGAGGGATTTACTCGTGAGTACGTGTTTGCTTTTTTTAACTGGCTCATTCTTTCCTCCTGAAACTTTGATCATCTGGATATTGCTGGACAGAGGGTTCGAGCTCCCATATTTTTCGGTTCCTTCTTATCGTATAGATTAATTTACATATTGTGAGAAATTTTATATTTTGGCACTATCAACTCACAGAAATAATGTCGATAGTTATCCCAAACTTCACTGGAAGATTGACGTCATTACATTATATCTGCACAGTAACAAGACAATTATAACTTTAGAAAAGTCACTCATTTGCCATTTATTAAAATAAGGTGAACGACAAACCTGAAACAGTGAATTGGGTGATTTTGTGAGCAGAAATCGAAGAAGTTGGACAAGTTGGTAAACGGTTAACATTGAATAAGCAAAAGATGCCAGATACTAAGATTTCATTTATGAATTGCAATGTGTGCGTGGTGGCGCTTGATATATCCAAAGCATTTGACCGGGTATGTCACGCGTCACTGCTCTCCAAACTTCCCTTTTTTGGGTTTCCCTCCTTCTCTTTCCTTACTTATGTCTAGCTTTCTTTCAAATCGCTCAATATCGACTTTTGTTGATTGGGCGACTTCTTCTTCTTTTTCTGTCAATAGTGGTGTTCCCCAGAGGTTCTGTCTTCGTCTCTACTTTATTCCTATTTCATTAATGTTGAGCTGCTCACATGCACATCTATCTCATATCCACTCATATGCGATGACTCAGTCGACCCTTCATTCTTCACTAATTTCAATTCTGCTCCAACTTTTACTTCTAGAATTGCCTCTCGTAAGTAGTAATAAGAACGATATACGGAGTGCAACATTGCACGACAGCCAGCGCGCGAAGCGCGCGTACATATGATTGTATTTTTGATGTATGTAATTTCATGTACGTATATATTATTATTATATTTGTATTTACCCTACCCCCTTTTTTCACCCCGGGCCCCCCCTTTTTTTATATTTACGTATGTGTGCGCACCGTAGGTGCGCACATTCGAGTGTATGTTGATGACGCAGTCATCAACATTACACGAGTGTTCATTACAGAACATCATACACATTTCGACGACACACACACACACACACACACACACCCACACGTTACCCCTGCCCCCCTTTTTTCTCTCTATCCCCCTCCATCTCTTTACCCCTACCTCTTAGCTGTTGCCATTCACCTCATCTTTTCTGTTGCCATGAACTACATCCAATCTACTCTCTCTCTCAGCTCGGCAACACACACACACATGGTTTCGCGCGCGCCGTTTTTCGCGCCCGCGCACTGCCGCAGCCTTTCGCACCGATCCGCTTTTCCGCCTTCGCCACATCCGGGATCCCCAC
>JABUQX010040760.1:40000-42500 GCA_015478945.1 Trachelipus rathkii
ATATATATATAAATATATAATATAATATATATATATATATATATATAATATTTTTATATATATATTATATATATAATATATATATATATATATATATATATATATATATATATATATATATATATATATATATATATATATATATATATATATATATATATATATATTATAAAAATACAAAAAAAAAGGATAGTAAAATACGTTTTTATTTTAAAGCTTTCATCATGTATTCGGAAACTAAATAATCATTGACAAATAAATTTTTAGCATCGAAAATATTTACAAAATCATTGACACAGATATCGTTTAAAAAACACTTAATGAAATAAATACAATAAGCTCCGCATAAACTAGAGTGTGAAGGCTGAACAGCCCTAACCAAAGTTTTTATATAATTTATATTGTTACATTTTAAAAAGGAAATGATGTAATGATTATCCAGAATAAATTTCAAGTTTAAAGAATCAATCAGGTATACATCTCCGTTCTTCTCCTTGTAGATGGAAATCCAGTGTCCCGACGATGTCACATCTCGATGTGAAGTGTTGAACACGAAGCCGCTATCCTTCTTCAACCTCACAGAATCTACTTCATTAATAGCGAACACCCCTAAAAATCGAGGTTCGTTTTTAAACATAGCTTTTATTTCTTCTTCATTCATCTTTAGTAATTCAAAAGCACATTACGGGCTCTGTCAATTTCAATAAGTTGAGGGTGTTCCAGATAAACGATGACGGTAATGGATGTCTGCAGACTTCCGCTAAATGAAAGATTGAGGCCTAATGTCCCCTTTCTCAGAATGTTTAAATGACTTGCGTTACAAGCTGAAAGATCTGGGCTGAGATCAAACGCATACAAGTTACTATTCGTCGCGTATTCTTCAAGATTCATACCCGTACCGCTATCACCACATGAAACAGTGTTGGCTATTAGATCGTGGAAAGGTCGCGAACATAGAGATTGTACCCCATTATACGACATTTCATAATCACGTCCGTATGGCTGCCCATTCACATGTAAACTGACACCCCTAAGGTTGAAAGGGGCGAATTTATATGGTGATTTTTTATAATGACCTGAATATGCCTCGTGTTCTACAATTCCAGCTATTACTTTTTGAGGTAGATTTCCGCTAACAATATTTGGAATGCTGATGCTTGATAAACCGTGAGTGAAGTTAAATACTTTGGTTTCCACTCTTCTGATTGGGTACTTGGCTGTGGTTGTTAAAAGCGACTTCTCAATTTCCAAATGCCTTTGGGGAAATAACTTCACCTTTCTAACATAGAGAAAAGCCTCTAGCAGTTTGAAGATAGGTTCTGGACATGCAGTTGTAGCATTAGGATCACTTTTTATTTTAAGTGCGAATTTCGGACTTGAACGGGACAAGCGGATTCTGGCATCTACAGATGGTATAATAAGTCTTTCCTGAGAGAATATATCACCATTTAAACGACCGTAGAATTCGTAAGTGTTATTTATGACTTTAGCCGCTTTATCTACATGTGTAGCCTCATCTTTGAAGCTGTAAAAACCACATGATTGAAGATGAGACTGCTTAGCATCATCAGAAAAGTTCAGTAGATGTTCTATGTAGCTTCTATAAGGATAACTAGCTGCTGAAGTGCCGAGCGAAGTTTCATTGAGGTAAACATCAATCTGGTTAAAACAAGAATATAGGAAGTTCGACTCTGTATACACTATGTGGTCGTCACCTGTAGGAAGGTCTGTACCATCAGGGTTTGTCAATTTCGTTTTAAAATATAGAAATACATTAGATGGATCTAGATATTGGTCTGATGTGCCTGGGATATTGAACTCTAAAGGAACGTCAGTGCTGGTGATCGAGTGTGTGGGATTAATGCTGATGAAGTTGCTGTCGCTCACGCTAATCTGAGTAGGATTCATCGAGAAGAGATCCAATTCGCTCTTGCAGCAGTCAGGACTAGCAGGGTGAAGGAAATGCATCTTGCCGGGGCGGTGTTAGGCTGAATAATGAACAAGACTTCAGATGTACCCCCTTATATACATGTTAGCCGAAAGTTGTAGTTAAAGACACCATCTAGTAGTTAAATGGTGAATACATCAATACGTTTTGTAGATTTGGGCCTTCTAGCCTTAGGGTTTTTCCGCACTGTGATTTTCTTGCGGACTTGCTTCTTCTTCAGAGCTCTCTTCGTCTTTGGCTTTTTCCTACTTGTGACACTCCTGCGTCCTTTAACTTTAGACCTGCCCTGACCTGTCATTTTACGTCTTATTTTGCGTTTAACGTCATCGAGCATCTCGTCGGAAACCTCGGCAATCCGCCTTTTTAATGAAGCACGAGGATAGACCTGCCCTGACCTGTCATTTTACGTCTTATTTTGCGTTTAACGTCATCGAGCATCTCGTCGGAAACCTCGGCAATCCGCCTTTTTAATGAAGCACGAGGATTGGCTCCTGTCGCTATATCTTGCATCGTGTGCAGGCCTGTTCTTATAGCTTTTTTACCTAGATATTC